>VYWZ01001683.1:0-19845 GCA_008711595.1 Fusarium xyrophilum
TTTCCCCGTATCCGACGTTAGCGCAAAACAAACTAGCACAAACATGCCCCTGTGATAACGTTCCCAATTAGGTAAATACACTAGCGAGATTTCGGTGCTGATATTTGTTGCTCCGCGTCCGAGTTTGATGCCGGGTCTTAGCGCGCGTATCTCCGGCCGCGAGGTCCCACAAAGAAGTCCGAGAAGAGGCGGGGAGCCGATATGTCTATGACAGTGAGAGTTGAAGCTGAGAGTGCTGGGCTGCAAAGGGAATCAGTGTCAGCAGTATCAATCTAAGTTTACATAGAATTTGATATTGGCGATAAATGTGTTTAGCATTGCTTGTAATGAGAATTATAACATTCTTTCTACGTACTCATTTCCTTCAAAGAAAATACCTCCACCAAGATGCTTCATTACTTTAAAGCCTATCAAGCCTTTGAATACGTGCATATCTGTCTCGTTGTAAACATTACTTCATGTGTTATCTTTTGGGGCCAATGATCTTGATCTTCTCCTCAATTGGAGATCCTCGCGTGGAAGTGTTCTTAAGTCCGCCCCGTGCGTCACCCTATTCGTTACAGTCTCGCTTCATCGCAACCGTCTTGTCGCACTGGGGTGACTACCTCACATCACACCTGCACATGTGAATCAGTGGCACGGAGAAAACAATGTGATCTATAAAAGCCAACCCCTCTTCATTCTGCCCCAACTCAAGACACCTACAACACCATCATTAACACGATGGACAACAAAGAAATCGTTCTCATCACTGGTGCCAATACCGGCATCGGCTTTGAGACTGTCAAAGCCCTTTTTGCTTCTCCCAAGCCTTACCATATTCTACTTGGAAGCCGTGATCCTGCCAAGGGAGAGAAGGCTGTCGCTGAACTGGAGCGCGAATGTCCTAGCTCCAAGAGCAACCTGGACGTGGTTCAGATTGACATCACTGACGATGAAGCTGTCGAGAGACTTTTCGAGCATGTGAAGGAAAAGTTTGGAAGAGTTGACATTCTCATTAACAACGCTGGTAAGTTTTCATCGCCTAAATCCAACACTTATGCTAAACTTTACAGGCGCAAACTTTGATGCGTTCAACGATGCCAACGATCCAAAGGAAGCTCGCGAGCTTTTCAACAAGTCCTACGACGTCAATGTCTCGAGCACGCAAGTCATGACTTCGGCTTTCGCTCCTCTCCTCATCGCCTCGAAATCCCCGCGCCTCCTCTTCTTGACCTCCGGCCTTGCGACCCTCGAAGGTGCACACAAGTCGTACTTGACCAAGCTCGCCGGCGAGGTTCCCAGGGGCTGGCCCAAGGAGGGAATCCACACAGCTGTGGCTTATCGGTCATCCAAGACCGCGCTCAACATGATGATGCTTTCATGGCACCATCTTCTCAAGGGCGACGGTGTCAGAGTCTGGTCCATCAGTCCTGGCTTTTTAGCAACAAGCCTCGGAGGAAAGCCTGAGGTGTTGAAGAAGGCTGGAGCTGGTGATCCAGCAACCGGTGCGGAACTCATCAAGAATGTTATTGAGGGCAAGAGAGATGAAGATGTCGGAAAGGTTATCGGACAGCCTGAATGGGTTGGAGAGACTGGAATCCAGGCATGGTAATCCTATTCTACTAGGATATCATTACAGACACGTCTCGCAATAGCAAGACCTGGAGTTGACAACAAGACTATTAGCAATTCGGCGAATTTTCCACGTTGACGTGTAAATTCTTTCGGTGACAGCAATTAGTAAAGCCACATTGATGATGTACCTATCATACGCTATCATAAGTCCCTACCACAGAACCATCATAGCGTTAGTCTTGATGATCTGAGCGCCCTAAAGAAATGAGATGAAAAAAAGAAACTTCTGTTGGCTCCCTTGGCAGTTTATGCGCTGAGAGTATACGTCATTGCAACTATCCAGCTCAGCCTTTGTGTCATTCGCTGGCAGTTTGTGGAGGAATGTTCCATGTAAGCGGAAGTCGAGTGACGGCGCACCCCACAAGACCAGTTTCTAGAGATGGGGATAGACCCTTGCTGGACATGTGATGAGAATCAGGGTCGAAAGGGTTTATTCTGAGAATAGAGTAAAGAGGAAGATGGAGGTGGCTTGGATTACGGGAGATGAGGATGACCTAAAGACAGTGTGTAGGGGAGTTGGTACGTTATTTAGCAGAAGGCATCGCAGCGTCACAGTGCGATAATTTCAACTCCCGGGACCCTTTCGGGCCCCGGCATCGCAACCCCTGATCCACAAAGTGACGTCGGCAGTGCCGCGGAGTGCGTTACGTACTCCGGACGCATCTCCACAGCCTCCGACTTTCTGACTCCAATTCACTGAATACGCCAGTATCACAAACCAAGCAAAAGCTCCCAAAACAAAACAAAAATAGCAACAAAAAAGGACAACAGTAGGCAATCACACTAACGTCTCGGCGCATGAAGCATCTGGAACATCAAATATGGACCCTGCCAAGAATTCAACAGCTCAAAAAATAGGCGGCCGTTTTTAATATTTACTTGTCAGGCACGGCACGGCGCAGCACAGCCCCCGATGCTGAGCTGACGTTGGGTTTTCGCCCCCAGCTTAGGTTCCCGTTAATGAATCGTAGGCAGTTAACAAATGGGCAGGGGAGTAATAATGCAAGGCTGATCCTTTCAACCCAAGTACGCAAGAATTGTCTGTGTCTTGTTTCTTCTCTTCAGTCGCTCTTCTGCCACGTCGCATCACTCACTGTTACTGTTCCTACACAATGCATGTTTTACGTATTAGATTCTCGTCTTCCCCTTCGGCCCAACCTGAAGCTTAATACCTTAACTTTACTCAGACCTAATCGATACCCTAGCTTTCATAAACTCTTCGTTTTTCTCTCTTCTCTTTTGCGAATATTCTGCTGGCAATTTCTTGGTCACGGAATAAACGAGGTTGGAGGTGGATTATTTACTTGCTTCGCCAACCTCCCGCTCTCGGGCTTCTTCTCACTTTCTCGCCCCCACGTCCATCATACCTTTCCAACCTACAACATCCAAGAATGGAAGCTCGCTCTCTAACAGCACTAAATAACCTCGCGGGCAACCCGCCTCAATATCCTATCAACCCAGCGCAGGAGAAACAAGACCCTCTAACGCTCTACATCTCGAGAGTACCGGGCACTCGAGGTAAGACAACACCCCTTTCAACCCCTACCGGGTCTAACACTAACACCGCCTCTGAACACAGATGTCATTCTATCACCTTTCAAACCACAACTAAAAAATGTTACCGCCGAGGATGTCGCCAGCTGTCTCTACTATGTTCACTTCGAAGCGCCGTCGCAGGAACCTGCCGGGCCACCACCAGATGACGAGCAACGATCTTCGAGCGATGAGAGCTCGTCAATACGGAATATTAGGAGGAAGCCTTTGCCTGGTGGCGCAAGACCATTGACGCCTCCTCCGACCGATCATCTTCCCGTACCTGACTACGGCAACGAATACCAGGACCCTACGGGAAGACGGGGTCTTTCAGTCAATTCGACCTTTGATCCTCGACAAATGTCAGCACGGCGTGATTATGAGCAAGAGGAAGAAAGTCCAGTTCTGCCACCTCGACCGAAGAATGTCCCCAGAATCCAGACATCAGAAACTGCGGTAGCCCGGAAACCACTTGGACCTCGAATGACATCAAATAATGCCTCGGCACTAGGCGACCATCCTCTCCCGCCCCTTCCACCTCCTAAACAGGGAGGTCCCGATTTCGATCGAATGCGTGCGACGAGTCGCCCTCCCCTACCGAGTCGAAACACCGAAAACCGCTCCCCCTCACCTCGAAAAAGCTATGAAGGAAAGCAGCCTTTTACATTAGCCCTAATCCGTCGTGATCCCAGCTCAGGAAATCAGTGGAACGTTGGACATATTTCGTCTTTCCAGTCTGAAGCACCACCACCTGATCAGGACGATGCGAACCCACTGTTCGCCTCTGTGCCGCCCGTTGCGCAACCGCCAACTTCCGGGAACCCACCCATAAACGTTCAAATCGAGACTCTTGGTTATGGAAAGTTCCGTGGTATGCCTGCGCGACGGAGTTTCGATGCGGGCCCAGGCTCAGATATGAACCAGCCACGTGACGGCGGTGTCGTGCTGCAGAGACAAGTTGCAATGGCTTATGGAAAAAGCTGGGCGTCGAATTGGCGAGAGAAACTGCAAGACGGTGCTGGAAAGGGGCATGGGCGACAGGGTAGTGTTGGATCGATCGAATCAACCGAGGGCTCATCCCCTGTTGAGCCTGCGATCTCAATGCATCCACGTCCAGGACTGAGACCTCGGGGATACATTTTTACCAGCCCCTGGAACGGAAGATGTGAATTCCGTACAGGAGCTGCTGGTCGAAGCTTGCGCTGCTATCACATTCTGCATGATGATAGACCAAGCAATCCTCTGGCTGAGTTCAGTCAGGGGCAAATCCAAGGTGGTGGATGCGGCATGCCCATGAGTGAGCTCCGATTCAATCTTCCTACAGCAGAACTCTTCAAGTCTGCTGAAGGTCGTGAGGAAGTCAAGACTCAGCTCCAAGGACATTTCAACAAGTTACTCCGCCGCGACGAACGAGGCGATGGTTACGATAACGACGGCATGGTTTCACCGTTCGACATCAATCTTGGAAAGGAGAAAGCTGGCGGTGGCAACCGAGGGAAGAGAGCCAAGCTGGGCAAACTCATCATCTATCCTGATGGACTTAAGATGCTCGATCTACTAGTATCTGCAAACATGGGCCTATGGTGGCAAGCTTGGGAGAAGAGTCTTTAGGAAACTCGTGACCATCTAAACCAATTTTTTGAGATACCTACATGATTTCTGGAGTTTTTGTTTTCGTTTTCGTTCAGCTTATGGTTTACATGTTGACTATTTACATAGAGGGAGTTGCCGCGAGGATTGAGACGACGTAACGATCATATGGAACGGCTGAAATACCAAAATATAGCAATTGGATGATTTAGAGTTAAACTGGTCTCAATTATAACAATTTTTCTTATTCATATGCGATCATCATTGGCTCATGATGTTGAGTGACGATGAGGTTTCATTGACGCTGATCACGTGGAAAATCACGAGAGTTGTTTCAGCCAATCAACAGCCTAGAGTTGTAATCCCGCTGAGCAACTTTCGTAGCCGAACACATCCATCACGTCAAATCCTCGCCTCCCGCCCAGCCCGTCCGCCGCACTTGACCCCGGGACGGCAAGTCAATTGACACTCCTTCGAATCTCCCCTCCTCCTCCTCGAACATCCCCCTCGACACAATGGCCCACGCACTCATCGCGCGACGCCAGCTCGCCTCCGCTGCCACCAGCAGAGCTAGCATCCTCGGCCTGGTCCAACAGCGAAGCTACGCGACACCCCATGGACCTCCTCCTGTCAACTTCCGAACGAGCAAGCCTGTGCAGTGGACCTGGGACAGGGAAAGCACCCTCGATCGCATGGGAAAGTTTTTCCTCATGACGGAGATGGCGAGGGGCATGTATGTTCTGCTTGAGCAGTTCTTCCGACCACCGTATGTCATAAAGAACTTGGATATTGAGGAAGGGGAATTGGGCTGACGAGGGATTAGTTATACAATTTACTACCCCTTCGAGAAGGTATACGACATCGAACGAAGCTACATACGCAAATAACTGACCCCGTTAGGGCCCTATTTCCCCTCGATTCCGTGGCGAGCACGCCCTTCGACGATACCCCTCCGGTGAAGAACGGTGCATTGCTTGCAAGCTTTGCGAGGCTGTACGACACCACATCTCTCAAGTAGCAGCTAGGTTGCTGACATGGGTCAACAGATCTGCCCCGCCCAGGCCATTACCATCGAGGCTGAGGAGCGAGCTGACGGATCCCGCCGAACAACCAAGTACGATATTGACATGACCAAGTGCATTTACTGCGGTTTCTGCCAGGAGTCCTGCCCCGTCGACGCTATCGTCGAGTCACCTAACGCTGAGTACGCCACCGAGACCCGAGAAGAGCTTCTTTACAACAAGGGTGCGTTTCCTACCACGTCTATAACCTGTCCTGGTCGATGTTCCGAGATTATTGTACTAACAGTCCAACAGAGAAGCTTCTCTCCAACGGCGACAAGTGGGAGCCAGAGCTTGCCGCTGCTATCCGCGCCGACTCACCATACCGATAAACGATACGAAAAGGAAAGGGAGAAGAGGAAAGCATGGTTTCTATGTTGTTTTGTTTGTTGCCTCGGGTCGTTTGAAACGCCGCTATTGTAGGAACAGGATCATTTTTTGGTGAAAGACAGCACAGTATACGATGAGGCTTCAGACGCAAGGGATGGGTGGGTGTACATAATCTAGATGTCCAAAAATGCCCCTTTGTCACTCAATTGGTTGGTTTGTGTGAAGCCGACGGTGGGAGAAGTCATGGTCAAGAGAAATAGTGTACAATCTGGGTACAGTGGTGTGGTCAGTTGTTTGGTGTTGTGATCACTAACGGGCGTTTCAGCAAGTCAACATCATGATCATGATTCATTCATCTTATTATAAACAACGAAAGGCTCGGTCTAGGCTTATTTGGGAGCTGGGTATGCGCACTTCTTAACCTCAGGCTTGGTCTCAGCAGCCGCGAGAGCAACCTCAGTCAAACCAGAAGCGACCTGCTTCATCCACATACGGTACTGCTTCTCACTGGGATAGAAAGGACAAGCTGCCGAACCACTCTCCTCGCCGAACTCAATAGTGTAGCTCTGCAGCTTGCTCTTACCGCAAGCCTTGCCGTAGAATCGGCCGAGGGCGTAGTCAGTGCTGGCTCCGGAAGTAGGATACAGACCAACAGCCTCTTGCACGACATACTTGGTGGTACCAGCGCTCTCCATGGACTTCTTCATGCTGTTGCCGACCTTCTTCTGGACGTTGATGTCCTTGGAGGTAATGTACTCCTTGTACTTAGTCTTGGGGGTCTCAGCATCGCCGAGAACACCACGACGTCCGTCGAACTTCTTGTTCGCGAAACTCTCCTTGGGGTCTTTGGTCTGCGCATCATCATCACCCCATGCGTAGAGAATATCGCCGCCGAAAGAGTGCAGGTCGACGAACCAGCTCAGAGTCTTGTACTTGTCCATGACCCAGACGACGTTCTTGGTCTCGGGTTCTGACTCGGGGCCAGTACCGTGGAAGACCTCACTGGTAGGATCTTCAGAGGCAACAGAGCTCAGATCAATGCCTGAGTTGAACGCCTTCTTGTAGTCAAACAAGAAGTCGTAGTTGCGGTTGATGTCGATACCAACGGCATCAGGGTTACCCTTTGAGCTCTCGGGGTTGCGGTTCTTGCGCCAGCATGAGTTGGTGGATTGATCGTACTTCACACCATCCGGGTTGATGATGGGAAGGACGACGACACCGCCATCAACGGCCTTGCGGACTTGGGCAGCAGTGAAAGTAGTATTGCCATACTTAAGACCCTTACCCGCCTTACGAGCGTGCAGAAGGTCAGACAGCCAGTAGACTACGTGATCGGGGCCACCACGCTCACGCGCATGGGCACCGCTAATGATGAAGAACTTGGGCTTCTTTCCAATCTTTGCACCAAGGGTCTTGACACCCTCATAGGTCTTGTAGGGAGGACGAATGAGCTCAACCTCCTTGAAGTTCTTAGCAAGACCCTCAAGAGCGGAAGAGACCTCAGCGGGAGTGAGAATGGACTTGAGGTTGCGGTCTGAAGTAGAAAGGCCCTTGGGGACGATGGTGCCCTTCTTGAAGCGATCGCCCGTTCCGATGGGGAAATCGGGTTCCGGGCGGGTGGCTTGTCTAGCGGCGAGAACTGCAGCGCGCTTCGAGTGGGGGACTGAGTCGGAGGGGATAAGACAGGAAGAGCGTAGGCTAGGAGTTGAAGCTTCATGATTGGAACCCGATGTAAAGAAATACCAGTAAAGGGATGAGGAGTGAGGAGTGAGGAGTGAGGAAGTCACAATAATGGGAGAAGAGGGTTATATTTAAGCTTAAGCTTAAGACAGTTGATCAACGAGGCATTGGATCTCCTGCACGACGTTGGGATTCTTGGCCCTGTGAATCAACTGGATTCCAGTGGCTCTCCCTCCTATCTCAGCCAGCTTCCCGTAAACAAAGTCCCCTGAGGGCACGGGCAGACTGTTTGTGGTAGGTGAAGCGATAGATAACATGCAGCAAGGGTCCATGATTGGATGAGCACAAGGAACGTTTGTAGACGATCTTTTGGTGATTGCAATCTGACCTGGGGAACATAGACAAGGGACATTCATGCTGTGTCGGTAGTTGATGCTTACTGGGGGAGTCAGAAGCTTGGCTATGGAATGGAGAGATGGAGGTTCAGGGTAGGGGATGCAAGATGGCTGATCTGGCGGTATGGGTCTTATCATGGTGCATGGGAAAAGCAGTTACTAAGATTACAGTTATCTTTAATCCACCAAGCATTGCAGTTTTGATTTACCATTTCATATCGTCAATTGACAGATATGAGAGTGCCTCAAGTGCGTATTTGGTAGATTTGTTAGTTCTCTTGTCTAACATGTCCGTTGTCTCCCCAGATTGAGAGAGACCAATGGGGACAAGTTCGATTATGCTGACTAGACTACAACCAGCGTTTCAGTCAATAAACACCATAAACCTTATAGAGAACATCTTGCAGATTGACTTTCGCCCCAATTCCACTTCCTCGTAGATTCTCATTGAACTGAAATCTTCAATGCCTTTCCCTTCCTCGACCCCATCACCTAATTACAAGTCCCCCTTCGCCGACGTATACCGGAGTGTTCCCTCGGCATAGTCACGTGACTGGCTCCAAACCGAGCTTAGCTTAGCTTTCTCCATCGGAACAGGCCAGTCAACCCGGGTAGCAACGAGAAATTTATCATCACCTTCAACCTCATCATCCAAACTCCACCACCGCCCACCGACGTCAATTGACCCTTTCCTCCTCGACAACCGGGAAAAGAGAAAACACATCAAAAATGTTCCGATCAGCAGTCCTCCGATCCGTCCGCGTTGCCGCCCGTCCCGCCATGCGCTCATTCGCCGTGGCGCCCCGCGTCGCTACCGCCGCTGTCCCCAAGATCCAGAGCTTCCAGGCTGTGCGGTTCTATAGCGCTGGCGGTGCGCTCAACAAGGAGGAGGTCGAGGGCCGAATCATGAGCTTGTTGAAGGGCTTCGATAAGGTGAGAAATCATCTCCGTGATGGCAATGGATTCACCGAGAGAATCCCCCTCCAAATTACCGATCTGATAAACCAGTAGCTAACGATAGTCTCAGGTTAACGATGTTTCCAACGTACGTTTCGATAACCAACAGACTCGAATGTTTACCTAATAATCCGCAGATCGGCACCAGCGCTCACTTCGCCAACGACCTCGGTCTTGACTCTCTCGACACCGTTGAGGTCGTCATGGCCATTGAGGAGGAATTCAGCATTGAGATCCCCGATAAGGACGCCGACTCCATCCACTCCGGTATATCTAGTCTCCCCCCCTCTTGAGCTACAAAACGCCGTACTAACAACTTCCCAGTCCAACAGGCTGTAGAGTACATCCTGAACCAGCCCGACGCCAACTAAACGTATATCTCCCAAACCAGCACCCCTCTTTCTTCCTCCTTATTGTACAATTACAACTCTCATGACCACCGGAATCCTTCCTCGGCAAGGATTTAAAAGACGCCGATAAAAAGCCAGCGGGGGACAGTGAAGGTGGTGGTGGTGGAAGCAAAGATATAAAAACGCAATATAACGCATCAAGTTTTTTTTTCAATCTCGGCGCACCATGAGACGGTTCATTGTTTTCCAGACGGTCGTGGAGGAGGGAGCCACAGAAGGAGAGATGAGGAGACGTTTGAACGAAAGACTTGACGAGTGTTCGGCTTGCAGTGTATGCTTGACGTCCTCCTTCACTGCTCGAAGGGATGCCACGGTTGGCTTATCCCTGGTTTTCATATTGTGAAGCAGTGAATACGGCGAATGGGATGTATTGAGTTCGTTGAGTGGACCGAGGGTAGATGACGGAATATCTACTACTCTGTGGCTTTGTATATTGTATAGAAACACCCAATTTCTCTACCTACATCCTGTGACTGCTCCCTGTAGAGCTCACATGGCCGCTATTCCCGATATCCCCATCTCCACCAGGGAGCATGACTAGTTAGTACGCAGGCCTCATTATCACGTGGACAGCCAAAGATTTGCCTAGAATCAACATTACGTCACCGCAAATGGCTGGGTACCAAGTAAATCCAGTGCCAACAGGCCCGGTGAACGCGTAATGTCCATTATGCATCCTCCCATACATGCAGCTATTTTCATACATGATTTGCCTCGATATATCTAACGAGGTCTTAACCCCCCATTTGCAGTTGTTTTTGTAGATCCGAGCCTCCCCAAAACACCATGCCCAAGAGGAAGATACCAAGCAGAGAGACCCAATTGTGCATCGAGCATACAAGTCAGTCGGCTTTGCTTGTTACCCTCATCAAACCTAAAAACAGAGTGGGCAGAAACCAGATTCCATCTGCCTTCCAAAGCAGTTCATGATGTGACAGCGATTATCAAGCAATATATGAAAACAGAAAATGTCAAAACTCCTGGCCGTGTATCCTATATCCTTTTTGATCTTGGCCATAATAAATTGCCATGCATCCTCGTATTTTTCTTTCGTCCGTTCCCCTCAAGCGTAAGCTTGTTGGCGAAATGCAGTATGTCGTAGCGACTGTGGTGTTGTCCGCTCAAGATCATGGCTCATCAAGTCGTCACCTCCCTTTTTTGTCTAAGCTACCAACTCCCGACGCTTGGCTGATAAAACTGAAACCAGTTGTTCAAAGACGCCATCCTCCGCCTTCAGCCTAGTCGTTTATTGGCCGCTGACAGAAACTCCCTTGGTTCCGTTGGTGGAAGGCTTGCCGGCGACCGCACCAGCGTAGCTGCTCCAGACATTGGCCAAGCCAGCTGATGTCCTCTTAAGTGACTTGATAGAAGGCTCACCATCTTCCTCCATGCCCTCCATGTGGAACATCTCGTCGTCTTCATTGATTGGGGTAGTGAATCGGCCATTCATAGATGAGCTGATGCTACCGCTCGACACATGACGTTCCATGCCACCACGCTCACGCTCCTTGCCAATAGGACTAATCGGGCTAATAGCACTAGCGGTAGCACCAGCTCGAGCGGCCGCGGGGTGGAGAAGAGGACTAGAATTGCCTGCAGTATCATCAAGACGGCTTCGCTGAAGTTGCTGAGAAAGCATGGACATGCCGTCACTGCCTGATCGCAAAGAAGATGGACGGACGAATCCGTTCGTGCCTCCCATCTCCTGTGAAAGAACAGAGTTCCGGAGTGGGCTCCCAACATGACCAAAAGCAGAGGCACCTCGGAGAGATCGAGATGTTTCCTCCTCTTCCTTCTGTCGCTGGAACATAGGACCCCATCGGCTAGGGCTGGTTCCGATGGGACTGCCGTACTTGCTCAAGCCCTCGACATCGCTGTCAGCTCGCATAGAGCCACGGCGAGCCTTTTCGACTGGAGTCAAGAGGTCTTGGAGGTTTTCGGGAACATAGTTCTCAGGGAGATTGTCGTCATCGTCACCAAAGGCAAAACCAGGCTCCCAGTCTCGGTCAACAGACGTCTTAGGCATGCTGGAACTGAGCATCCGGGGCTTGGTAAAGCGGGACGAGTGCATAGCTCGTCTGCCAAAATACTCTTCCCCGTTGGCTTGATGAGAGTTAGGAGGACTTCTGTTCAGAGGGGTCAAGAGGTGTTCCGACGAACCAAATGCTGAAGTGTGTAAAAGCTTGAGTGTCTCCGATGTACGCGAGTCCTTAGCATTGCTGAGCGAAGGAGTTGGCGATTCGATGCCAAACTGGTTGGGAACGGACGATGGCCATGGACCAGCGGGGAAGCGAGCAGCGTTGGAGATGCCATTGGAGTCGAAAGACGCGGGGAGAGGAGCGTCTAGGACAGAGAGACCCTTGTTGTTGATAGGAGAAAGTCCCATGCCAAAGCGCAAGGACTCTTCGTCTCGGGGAGAACCGTAGTTGGATCCAGTATAGGACATATCGATGGTTGGGAGACCATTTTCAAGGCTGGGCTGTCGAGCGAGAGTATGTTGGTCTTGTTCATCGTAAGGATATGCCGAAGCGTATGCTGGCACGTCAGCGCGGTAGAGGGAGGTAGTAAGGGCGCTGGTGGAGGATTGATTGTTGCTTGCGGAGGTGGGGTTAGATCGACCAGCGAGGGCGGAAGTATTGCCTATCGTGACGCCATTCTTTCCGTAGTTGATGCGTCGACCGTCGGGGAGGATATGGATATTTGCGCATTTCGGACCAAACTTGCAGTTTCCCTGTAATTGAAAAAACGATCGTCAGTGCTGCTGTGGATTGGAGACGTTGCGACGTGGTGAGGGGTGGACCCGGCTGGTAGCGGGCGATGGATCATGATATGGCGCACTCACCTTTGCAAAGTATTTGCAGACGTTCTCAGCAGCGTTGCTCAGATCATGACTGAAAGGACAGGCATTACCAGCCTGACAAGCACCTTGACGGAAGAACTTGCAAGGAACGTGGGACGTATCTACAATTCAGTCGTGTCAGTAGGGACGACATGTGGTGGTATTCAAGGTTTGGCGGGGGTCGTGTGCAACGCAACATGCAACAACCACGCAGCAAAGCAAAGCAACAATGGATGAACATAACGTACTCGGGGGACTTCGGGGTCCATCGAAGCGGGGAGTACTCGCCATAGCGCTCGCCTGAGAGTGTGAAGCACCGTTGGCAACGCTGAGGCTACCGCTCCTGGCGTGGCGGTATTCAGGCATGATACTTTTGTGTTGGAGGGCTAATTGGTTGAAGCAATTCGCGATGGAGGGCGAAATCGGGGGGCGGGCCAAGGTTCAAGGTTCGAAAGAAGGGAAGGCGGAGGAAGGGTAGAAAGAAAGTGGAGGAGGGAGTTAAGAAGAATCCGAGTTGGACACTGGGAAGTCAAACAAGAGAGTGCTATAATGGTAGCGAGTTGAATGAAGCCCAGCGGCGGAGATGGCGGCAAACGATGGCCCGTAGTGGGTGAAAGCGGGCGAGGGTGGCCGAAGTGGGCGTTACTTTAGGCGTCGCAGTGTAAAATTAGGCGTAGCAAGGTAACTAAGGTATCCGTAGACTTCGTGGGTAAAAGAACCTGGAAGACCTGACGCGATTGATTGATGCAATGCGAGTGATGGGGAAATAAATGGTGGGGGCGTCACGATGTTCCTGTCTCTTCTGTTCTGTCTGTCTGTGCCTCTGCGAGCCTGCAAATGGCCTGGCCCGGGCTGTTCTTTGCGAGCAACGAGCGACGGATATGGAGGGGTGAACAGACAAAAGTGACTTTGATATCCCGCAGTGATGATATGCTTAAGCTTGTACCTCACGAACGGGGTATGTCGCCGTGCCCGGACTCTAGGTTAATGGTGCAACCGGCAGCGACGGCGGATCTGTTTCCACTACCGGTAAGATAATTGCGAGTAAGTCGTAGTTAGAGTGGCGCAAGATAATAAAAAAAGAGTTGATAACGAATTGAGCAAGTTCAGGTTTTCTTTCTGAGCTGAGGAGGAATAAATGGCGGCGAAAGAGAGGCACCTGACAGACGAGGATCTGATCCTGGTTTAAATACGTTATGCCCTGTAGTTAAACCAGAAATGCTTCCCCGTACTCCCTAATCTGTAGTATCACTCACTCGAGTCGGGTACTGTACTCGGCAGGCAACGCAGTGCAGATGTTCGCATCGAATAGCGATCTGCTTGTGTGAGGCTGCAGTTCTATATCCGGAAAGGTTCCAGATGGCTTATATGAGAAAGTAGTGTTCCAGCTGCGGATATCCCGGGATACTGGTTTTGGTGCAGGACGAGTAAGAGCTAGACCTTTGCTAGGTATGCTATGTCGCTCGAGTCTTGTGAGGGCGTGATTTCTCAGGTGACCGCTCACGTAGAAGGATCAAAGAATGTGAAAAGCCGGAGAGGAGCAAATGGAAGAGCCATCATACAACACAGCAGACAGCACGTCTCAGGTGGGAGAGGGCTGCCTCTTAATATACCAGCCTCCTCTGCTTACATAGCCTACACCACCAGACAGCCATCCATATCCCACAGACCTACGGAGTACACTTTGAGGTCCTAGACCTTGGGCAGAAGATTCAACCCGAAAACCGCCAACGTGACTGGCTATCAGACCCGAAACAAACCTCATCGTGTGTGTCTGGTCTGTTGGCCCACCCGCCCGTCTAGACACCTCTCTACTCTGGGTGCGGACACGGCTGAGGGTGGGATAACAATGGGTTACGGAATTCCTCAACTCTAGACAATCTGAAACATCACATCACAGCATCCACTTCACAAGTTCACTGTATCCTCACCGGTAAACTGGCGCGGAACGTTGCGAACCGGGAGTCAGCCTAGCCGCAATGCGCAGTTCTTCAAGCCTGAACCCATGAACCTGGAAAAAGGTATCTTTATGAGCTGCGTATGCTCGAAGCTAGAAGAAAAGACCTTTAGGTTATTTGACGTCCCCTTTGATGGCTTGGCCTCTCATTTGCTACATGTCCCTCCCAAAAGGGCCATTTGGATGACAAGCCAAGGAAGGAATCAGGCCATTATTAAAGGGTCCCTGGGTCACACACGCAGATGGATGTGCTGAATAACTTGTTCTGATGCATATTTACATCTCTTAGGGTTGCACCTGAGACCGGATGAGGCATCAGGTTAGTATCATAGATCTCATCTCACCGGTCTGGATCTTGTCGTTCTTGGAGCTATCGAAACATCCCAGCCTTCTCATCCAGTCATATCCAGCATAAGAATATGAAGTGAAACAAGCTTCCAATAAAATCCAACGAAAAGCCCGCGAGTGAATCCGGAATGTTATCATTATCAGCCACGATATCATAGCCCGAGTCCGTCGATTTTGAAGCTTCACGTCTAGATTCCTGTGTCAGTGCCGTCGCCACCGGTAGGTGTGAATCAACACCACCCTCTTCAACACATGTCGATTCCCCATGTCAAATAAACATCCATGACAGAGAAAAGCCATCCGCTTGAGGGGTCATCGACAAAGCTGAAATGCTCGTATCGCTTTGCTCGTCAAGGGCCCTCCAAGATTTACAGGTCGCCACCCGCCGATTTATTGCCCACCATGACAGGACCCCTACAGCTTCCAAGAGCCGGATATCCAGGGTTCCGCACCTGACGATCTTGTATTGCCTCTTTCTGAATAGAAGGGGGTGAACATTTCGCGATAATGACGAGAAGAGGATCCCTGTAAAGTGATTCGTAATGTTGTGCGTGGTCCGCTTGATATCTTCGCATCATGTAGTCGACTTATAGTATCGTGGTGTCTGACCGTACAGTACAGATGTTGGCTGGCTTGTACAGAAATGGATATCCCTGTCTGTCTGTCCGACATACATACATACAGTTTCCCCAAGCCACCAACCGGTTCATAGCCATCTTTACTCCGTACAATCAAGGCAATCAAGGATTGACCCCAACTCGGCCGACCAGACCCTCGACTCTCGTGTCCATGCGCGCCGAAGATGCATCCACAGAGAGTCGTACCAGGGTTTCTCCTCATCGACAATCCCTTGGCGTCATTACCTCAGCCCAGAACAAGTCGAGGCGGTCTCGATTAGGATTGCAACGCGTTTACGCTTGCGCAGCTTGCCATCTACTCTGCCAGGTGTTATTACTGTAGCGCCTCTGTTGTGTTGTCTCTGCACTTGAATCCCATCTTGGACGATGCATTTAGAGAAATGACTTGTTGAGTGACATCAACCTCGCACAGCAGTAGATTCGTATCACAGGAACATGCATATATCTCCGTGTCAAGACGCCTACCTTCGATTTGTGGAATCATTGCATTCATGTCCTTCTCCTCTGGGCTATCGGTGCTACCCAATGCATTGTTTGTAAGTCATTGGCGACATTCTCCATGTACAACCCCTGTTGCGTGGGATGTGATAACTTCATTCCTGGGGTAGGACAAAATGCAACATGATATCAAGTTGGACATTGTCGAGTTACACAATCACATCTGCATGTATGTATTTCCTGCAGTGTCCAGCCCGGCAAAGGACATATCGGGAAGACGTGATCTTTGGGGGGGGGGGGCGCCGTTCTAGTGGAACTCAATCAACTGTTTCCCGCGGCTTTGACCCCCTGACAAACGCCCAGGCCCAAGCACTTATGTAAAGCGGATGTCTTGTAAGGAGGGGTAGATGACGATCCGAGCGTCGAGCCGGTGGGTCTTGTAGGCACCTCAACTTCAAAACTCCATTCATATCAATTATCAGATATTCACGATGAGGCCTGACGTTGTTTATGATACAACGCGCATAACCGAGATGCTCTGTTCTATGCCTGTCTCAGTGTCTATACCTATCTCAGTGCCTATGCCCGTCTCGGTGTCATTCAGGCTATTTTGAAAGAATGATACACTTATCGTCATCGCCCGGGCAAAGCCGGATCTAGCGAGGCTTGGAGTGTCGTTGTTTATCATCGCCCACATGACCTCTCATTACCGACTCACCGCGCGTGCTATCTCCGGTCTATCCACACCTCCCTGATACAGCCGCACCTTTTTTTTTTCTTTCTTTCTTTCCGTCTTCTCATCCTCCGGCTCGTTTCGTTCCATCCCGAGCCTTGTCCATCTCCAATATGTTCAAATATCCCGCGATGCCGCTGTCTCCGCGCATCCTCTCCGGTAACTATGGCACTTCCCTGCTGTAGGCCTTAGCATCGATCACTAGTCTGCAGATGCATCGTACCGGTAGCTTCCGCAGGTCAGGATGGCTGGCTATGTCTGCCCAACGTACATACCCTTCAGTGGCAGCCGCATTCACCCAGACCAATTGACTGCCTCAATCGCATCACACATCCTTGCCTCTTCAGCTCTGATTGTACAGTGCTGAATCTAGATGATTCGTCTCTGGATATATATGTTTTGCAGGCGTTCGCATGGGAACAGCCTTGTATTGGATTCTTTGAGTTTCGGCCTTGCAGATCTCTCAACCAGCAAGCTTGAGCTTCATCTGTCTTGGGACCAGTTTCTAGACCTCTATAATCAAGGAACCTGTACCTGATTATTGATCAGAAAAGGAGAGCAATCTTGCCCAACTTTTGAGACTACTTTCTACTGCGCCACGGCCGGGCGAGATGTCCTTGGTCAAGCCATCAGATCAGCCTTGGTTGTCTCAGGCGGGTGATCATCAACATCGCCACCACAATCAAGACCCTCACCTCCCCAAAGCTGTGGACAAATACTTGAGACCCTGAGTGAGGGTGCTGAAATACCTGGACACAAGCCTCGCAGGTCTACCCTCATTATCCGAAACTGGTCCCAGTATTTCTGTCACTTGTGAACGAGGTCTCAAGTTTTCTTACACCCTGCAGCATCCCCATCACAACGCCTTTCTTGATTCGTTCCTCCCACATTCCCCCTACACCCATCTTTTATCCTATCGATGCTTTTGGTTTCGCGAAACACCCCGTATGTTTGTCCTCTCGTGGTTATCAACTGCCGAGAAGTACTGACATTTTAGACTGGGGTCATGATGTGGAAATTTGCCTCTTCTTTGATCCTCGGACTCACAACCTCTGTGTCGTTGGTCAAGTCCATCGTATACGACAGACAGCCTTGGACGAATGTATTGGCTGTTGCATCTGATAGAATATCGGCTGTCTGGTGGCTTGGCTAGCGTCCCCAGATTTGGCACCTTCAGCCTTTCACATCGCGAATGTTCTAATGTACGCCGCTTGCTCCCGCCCCTCTTCCCGCAAAGCTGGGTTCACCTTGTCTCTCTGGCTTTGTCTCTCCCCGAGTCGCCGCCAAGCACCAACACCACGAGACGTCGACTTCTCACGGCCTTTCATTCATAATCCGGAATAAGCGCTCGGCAAGTGTTGCGCTAAGCAGAACGATACCCATTCAATGTACATCACCCGTCCCCGTGCACTCGCTTTCTCGATCGTCCAACCACTCCCACTCAGACCAGGAGATTCCTGGTCATCACACCCTCAGGTTCGATGAGATCGACTCTTCCTTGACATGGACAGCATAGTACCTAGCATCTTGAGAAGCCTCATGATCCCTGCCCCACATCATCCGACTCAACCCCGGCGGCGTCATCAGTCTTGCTCTCCACCATGATCACGACTCTTTGGTGTTCATCGCCCCCTTGGACGCGTTGCGTCTGTATCGCCAAGCCTGAATTCTCTTGAATCCTGCTGTACTTGGTAACAGGAGTACGGAGTACACAGTCCGGTCAAAAGTCTCCGGCCTGTGACACTTCCCCGCCTGCGTCAAGGGCCCTGTCTGTATTCCCTGCTGCAGAGACCCTGAGGACGATCGCAACGGCCACTACGTCTAGCTCCTGCAAGGAATCATCATTTGCAACACAACTTCCTGTTCATTCTGATGGTCACAGTAGGGCCCGAAGGAACCGGATCGCTACAACCATGCATGCTTCCTTCTATCATCCAGTGTTGCTTGTGAACACCATACTGGTCTTGGAAGCATGATATGACACCACTCTTATGGTATCACGACAAAGCATTCTTCCGTCATCAAATCCAGCATTCTAGAGCGTCTGACAGGCTCTTCCAAGGTCTACGATAGCACCAGTCATGCGCTCTATGACTAGCAGAGCGCCCAGAGCCTCGTTTGCTGACACTCTCATGACAAAACCTAATGGCAGGCCTTGCTCCTCTTCGGATGACCTTCTTGCCTGGCGCATGTCTTGAGCCCGGCCTCGTATCAGCACCGACGAATGGGACGGGCCGGTGAGGTGAGGTCAAAGACCTGGCGGCCGGACCCCGTGCTCTCTCCACTGCGGAGGATACGTTGTGGCGAAGGCGGGGAAATGTTGGTGTTGTAGTAAGGGAACTTGTGGCTGGTGATGTTGATCAGTTTGGAGAAGGGTGGTAGGCGTGCCTGCCATCCAGTGATGTTGTCGAACCGTCAAAACACGGAGGTGAGCAAGGTGACAGGCTGTGGCGTTTCATTCTAGCGTATTCGTTCAGGACCAATGGCGGTCTGTTCTTCTTTTTTGGTCTATCACGGCCGTGGACTTGTCTACTCGGACAATGTGAGACAAACAGATGCAAAAGGGCAATCAAGGTAGGTAGGTCTCGAGTAACAATCGGCTAGAAAGAGTGAGTTTTGGGTAATGTTCTTGTCGAGTCAGGCATCGAAGGATGTGCCAAGCAAGATATTCGGAGGACTTTTTGATACGGTCAAACCCACATCTGATCACGAGAAGGTGTCGAGGAGAACGATATTGTACATGGGGACATGATCTCGGTTGATGTCATCGTTGTAGTCTTGAGCTCGGAAAAGACGGATGTCGATGGGATATCCGTGAGTGCCATCAACGATCTGGATGCAGAGAGGAGGCGGGCGAGAAGAGTCAACTCTGTTACTGTAGACTCTTGCCAAACTTGGTCTGTTGATATCGAGAGAGACAACCGAGGGCATCTCGCCATGACAATCGACGCGCAGGCAGATGGGAGAGCAGATCCGTGGGGTGCAAAGCTGGCAAGTATTTCCCTGTCCTTGATCATCCCTGAAATTGCTTTCCGGGTGTGTTGTACACGGCCCGCCCGGCCTCTCTCTGCACAATGTTCCAATAGCCATTCTGCACTACAGCATTATCCGCGTATCCAGCCAGCTTGGGGAGGCCGGCCTACCTTATCTTCCGCGGTAGTCTTGCTGCCAGTCGCATGATGTTCCACCGACCGAGCCATTGTAAATGACAGCAAAAAGACCTACTATTCTCCGGTACAGGGAATCGAACCCTGGGCTCCGCGGAACTGATCTCTCAGATTATGAGAGCGCGAAATGTTAGCCACTACACCATACCGGA
>VYWZ01001686.1:0-11518 GCA_008711595.1 Fusarium xyrophilum
GAAAATTAGGAACAGTGGTGGGGTCACTCGAAGGGGGGGTCTCAAAGCTGTGATCATCTAAGCTATCTTGTATCTTTGAAGAGCTCATCGTTTCAATCGCGACAGGCTAGGGGCTATTTGTGTGAGGTTTTTGATGAATTTGGTGGTGAAAAATCACCTAGCTGTCTGACGAGAATCTCACGTACCCCGCAGGTACTAGCGGACTTAGTAAGCAAAGTGGGGCTGGTGACCCCCTTGATGCCTTGTGCCGCTCAAAGAGATGACCGAGTTGCGCAACTTGGCGATCATTAACCCAGGATGTTCAATGGCCTGTGATTGCTCTTGCATGCTATGTAACATGGAGTTAAGTGGATTCTTCGACGCAACGGCTCACATTAACCCGCTGAAGATCCAAGAATTGTTTATGCGCGCTTGACGACTTACCTGAGAATACTGAGCAATCCTTGTAACCCATTCGGCAGGATAAGAGTTCCCGAGCCGCTGGTAGCTTACACACATTCGCCAAGATCTGCTGCCAAGGTCGCCATCCCTTTAAATTCGATAAGGCAGGTGAAATGTACCGACAGGGGCATTAACTAATCAAAATCTTACAGATTAATAGTACTTATATTTATATATATTATAGCCTGTAATAGAAGTACCAGCAATTTTCTAACTTACAAATAGCTACTTTACAGTCTTTATACCACTAAAGCGTTATTTCCCCCTAATTTCTTAGGGCGCTTTAGAGGCAGGTCTTTATTAAGGCTATTCATAGATAATGGCTAGTTATAGCTTTCTTCTATGCCTCTTGGTGGCCTTTTTATTATAATAAAAACCTTTATAGGCTATATAAGAAGACTATCAGTTACGGCAGATGTGTTTATAGTGCTCTGCTAGTGTAAAGATACATCTAAAAGGCTTCACAAAATCGACTCTAACTAGCTTGGTTGTCACGATATTTATAACTCTATCTAGGTGACCATCAATCTCTTAAGATTGAGTCTTATATTGACTGGATTCTTGACTTGTTTGCGGCAGCTTTATCTCTTTATGGTATAGCATGATAGTGATTCATCTAAAAGGCTTCACAAAATCGACTCTCACTAGCTTGGTACTTCGTCCTGATAGAATGACCTAAGAAGGTAGGCCCGCAAGCCACTTCTTGGTGCTGTTACGGACCGACTGCAATGGATAAATCGATTGGATCAGGGCCTGAGGTGTTGAATCCTCTCCACTTCAGCCATCACTCAAGATGCTCGCATGTGAACAGGTTAGACCGTTGGGCAACACAACGGTAATACCACGACGGTGTTCCCGAGGTTCCGGGGGTAGAGGAGAAGTTTGATGATTCTTCTGCTTCTTTTTCCCCTGACGAGAAAAATTCCATTCCAGCTCTTGGATGATCTGATGTTTGTCTCACTGTGGAGAACGTGTCGATTCAAGTGCCTTGCTTACTTGGATCCACAGTTGAGAAAAGATGACGGATTCACACGAGGAAACATGTCATGAACTAAGTGGATGCTACCAGATGATCCACGCTGTGACATACGCAAGAAGGAAGGCAGTATCCGTAGCATGAGGCAATAATTAGCGTGAGACACGCTGAAGGGAACCGGTGGGCTAACGCCTAGCTCCCGCCGGGCCGTTGTCTCTAACCTCCTTAGCAGAAAAGTCTGAGAGAGAAGACAAGACCAAGTAAGTGGGCGGGGAAGACGCTCCAGAAGTGAGAAGCTGAGGTCCACAGTCGTCATGATCGTCGCACAGGCAAACTCACGGACCATTTATCCCAGTATCCTAGCATCCAATCACTTGTACCCGAGTGTCAATCATCACACTCATCTCCACTTACAACTCGGGCATTGTTGGTTCCGAGACGGATAATGAAATCTGATGCATGAATTTCCCCTGACACCTTGTCCTCTTTCGCCTGAGGCCCAGCGATGGAGGCAGTTGGATCTTCGGTCGACTGGCGAGGCACGCCTCAGGCCTGTGCTTTGGCCACAGAATGACAAATGATTGGCATAGCACCTGCGAGTTAATCAATCAGCTGTAATGAAAGGCCATCTGCTTGTCTCAGTTTGAGATTTGATGGATTCTTCCATTTAACCCACCCAGGATTCTGCGTCAGCTGAGGTTTTCCGGACTGTGCGTGCGATTCCTTTCGTCTGTCTTTGCAGCCATGACTGAATCGCAGGGCTCGACGGTCAATTCGGTCGCTGTTTCTTTTGCCGTTATTAGTTTCTGTGCTGTTGTTTTGAGATTGTGGGCGAGGACGTCTATTGTTGGGTCGCTAGGGGCTGATGATTGTGAGTACGCCGGTCCACTTGTTGGGGCTTTGCTAACTGTCGCAGACTTGATTTGTGTTGGAGCCGTATGTTTATCTTTTCACGACTGCATTTGCAGGTACTAACAGACACAAGATCTTATCGTGGTGCTTCATCGGCTGCACCATAGCTTGTAAGTTCACCGTCGTTTGCTGACTGCCCGTCGCTGACCTTCTCAGCCGTCCAGCATGGCCTCGGTGGTCACTACGAAGATGTGATCAAGCGCGGGACCGACAACTTCATCGCCTACCTCCAAATCGTCTGGCTATCCTCCATCTTCTACAATGCCTGCCTCGGCTTCATCAAGATCTCTGTTCTTGCACTTTATACTCGCCTCGGCGATAAGATGCTGCGTAAGGCGGCGTTTGTGATGATGGGCGTTGTCGGATGCCAGGCTGGTGCCAATGTTCTGGCTTGCATCTTCCAGTGCTCTCCAGTCCCGGCCGCGTACGATATCACGATCTCGCCGGAGGACAAGAAGTGCGTCGACATCAATGCTTTCTACTTGGCGAATGCTGCTGTCAATATCCTCACGGATATCTTGACGTATACGCTGCCGATTCCACTGGTGGCGAGACTTCGTGTTCCCCGACGACAGAAGATCAGTTTGGCCATCATTCTCGGTCTTGGCCTCTTGTAGGTCTCTATCATCGCTTTTTTGCCTTCACGTCGCTGACATTACCAGCGCATGCGTCTCATCTATCATCCGAATAACCTACATCCCCAAAATGCTCAGATCCTCCGATCAAACCTGGGTTATCTCCGATGCGATGTACTGGTCCGTCATCGAAACCAACGTCGGCATCCTCGCCGCCTCGATACCCTCCTACAAAACCATCGCCAAGAAATACGCGCCCCGTCTCCTCGGCAGCTCTGGCATGTCCAGCAGTCGCAAGCTCTCTGGCTTCAAGCAGATGCCTCTGGAGCTTCAGGGCGGTAGCAATTCCGGTGCGGGCGCGCCAAAGGGTACGTTTGAGACGAACATCAGGAATGGCTTGGATGATGATAATAGCGAGGAGGTGTTGGTTATGCCCAACGGGAGGATTGGGGTCAAGACGGATATCACATTTCGGTACGAGAATAACTTGGAGAATGCGATGCAAAGTCGGAGATGAAATATCACGATTCACCGCGTCTCACTTGCTTCAGATAGGATGATAAGTAACAGATAGATAGCTTATACCACTACAATCGCTCTCAGTAGCTAATCAGATCCCTAGAGAAGGGCAGTTGACGTTCCGTGGATGACCTCACTGTGGATCGCGTGGCCTCATCTTTCTCCGTCTGGGCTGAGCACAACTCGAGTATGCGACTATGGAAATTTATGGAAATCTGTCAAAGTATAACCATTAGTTCAAGAATAGATGTATTCAACACTAGGGTGCACTTATAGATGACACCATTCTCCTTCAGTGGATTCAACAGGCCCTCCGAGTAAATACCAACATCAAGATTTAAGCTCAATATCTTCGATAGCAACGTTTCGCGCAAAGTCGTACCACTTTTCGAACTCATCGCTGCCGGCAGGAGCCTTGCGATAGTAGTCAGACTCCATGCGGGCTTGACAAGGTATCTCAGATGGATTAATGCGCCAGCAGGTCAGACCCCCGGCATACAAGCTCAAAGAACAATTTGGGAAAAGGAAAAAGAACAAACCGTCATCAGCACCAGTAGCAGTAGCCATATGCTGCGAGTAGTTATGCCTATTGATGACTTTGTAGCCTGCGGGCTTGAACGTCTTTGTAAACTCGGGGTGCGCGTAGGCACAATGAAGACACTCTTGATACGCATCAACAGTAGCCTTCCAATTATTCTGAGAGGTGTAGGTGAGGGGACGTCGTAGCGGAAGATCAGTGAAGTCAGCGTGCGCAGTTGCCTTCTCAAAGCCGGGGAAGGACTCTTCAAAGGAGCAGGTCTGGTCGGACAGTGTCAAGAAAAGAAGGCCATTTGGAGTTGGGTGAGATCGCATAATAGTACCCTACATGATAAGCTGGTTTCAGAGGATAATATTTGCCTTGTACTTATATCGCGTTTCTTGGTGATTGTAATGCTCTTCCTATCTTCAGTTTCGCGACGGACGATGAAGTCGATCTGAGCAAGCTCGTGCTCGTAGTTGACGTCGATGTCGGGAAACTTCGTGACGGCTCCCAGAAGAATCCAGGACTGAGATACCATCAGCAACTTTGTGATGAGAGATTTTTTCCCCTTCCTGAACCTGCCTTGGGAAAGATCGCTCGCCTCTCTAGATTGTAGATGCCTGTGCTGGTGTACTACGACGCAGGCAGGGTAACAACCCAGTCGGTCATTGTAAATTGTGGATGACTCTCTTTGAAAAAGAGCTAAAGCAGAAACTACTAGCTTTTGAGAACCAGTATAAGCAGCTTATCACTTCTGGAGAAAGGGCGATTGGCAACGGTGAACCTTCGCCGCTTCAAATAGCTTACAGTGACAGCGCTGACAAGTGACAGGCTACCAAGCAAAGATTGCTGCCGCAGTCGAGATAAATCAACGTCAGGAGGCGCTGCGAGGTTTCGAAATCAAGCCAGCTGCACTGAAGCAGCAAAATGGCGACGAGGAGCTCTCGAAAGCTGAACGAAGTAAGTCAAGCCCGCGTAACCATCTTGGGTTGAGAGTTTCCACACATCTTCAGGCCATGTTAGCTCATTTCTACTTTAGTCTGCCATGCTATGGACTGTGGCATCTCGAAAAAGCTGGAGTGGTAAGGGTCAAGAAGGAAGGCCCTGCGCTTGGTTTCATATCGTTACTTGTAACTTGTCAGTAGAACGATGATGCTAACTACAGTTCACGTCTTTCCCCTCCAGGTATTCAAGGCAGGAAGTGAATACCAGAGCGTATCGTAGTTCTCAACAGGCATAGCTTGTAATACGAGGTTTCTCTTATGCCCTGGTAAAAGTGGTGAGTCATGGACTAGTAAGCATAGAGAGGCATCCACCATTTGCATTTATGCAATAAGAAAGCACGTCTTTCGCCCCGGGAAGCAGAACATGTATATGTAGAAGTTGAAAGTGGCCGAATTCTGTAGTCGATATGCTTCTTCACGATTCCCTTTGTTTTTGAACACGTCGTTACCGAAGCGGGGTATAACTCTTTTGTACCTTGAATGGTAAGAATGACTCTATAGAGATAAGGAGGCTGAAAATTGTATCCCAAAGCCTCGTCCTGTTGAATCAAGTCATTCTGCAAAGTCGGATGACGAGTGGTGATGCAAAACGTACGTACTAATTCGAATAACTTAGCCTAAATCACGGTATCTTATTCCGTTTGCCGGACCCCGCGCTTCCGTGCTTAGCAAGTATGCCGATCCATTTCCCCTCCCTGATGCGGACGGTCAACCGCCGGACCAAGTCTGTCCAAAGCTTGAGAACGGAATAGCACGAATAGGTATATTAGACGCTCATTTCTTGAACGCTAATATGCCCCGACGTGGCGGCCGTAGACAAACGAGATCGTGCGGGCGCCGCTCCAGCCTCCCGGGGCGGGTGCCAGGCATGTAAACAAAGACATGTACGGCGTTGGAATCTCATATGGTCTACAGGATACTGACAAAGAAAGGTCAAATGCGATGAGAGCAGGCCCACGTCAAAGAAGGGCTTGCTATGCGACGGCTACCCTCAGCGAACCTTGAGGTGGTCATACAAGCACGAGGTGACACCGAGCGAGACATCACAGCTTCAGAACAAGTCACCAAAGCCTCTGAACGATGACCCCTCTGACATCACTCTGAACCCAACGTCGGCTGATGTAGACATCCGGCCGCGGGTTGAGGAAGTTGGTGTAGTGATGGATGGTGAAATGGTTCTTTGGCCACAGTCAGAGGAAATCGGCTTATCAGATCTTTTGGGTTTTGATTCGACAAACATGTTTGATCCTGAATTCGGTGGTACTTTTGAATCAACGGCTATGGAGACACTGACATTTGACTTTTCGACTTTCAACCCGCTACCCGACTTCTGCTTCGATACCTCACCGCAAGGGAACTCCTGGTTGGATCCTGGCCTTCCTAGTCAGTCACAACCACTAAGGACAGACGCATACCCTCCTATGCGGCTTCTCAAGTTTTGGTTCGATGAAGTATGTCCGGCATGGTCAGGTTTCGACTCCAAGTCGAACATGGATAGAAGGATGGCCGAGGACTTGTGGCAAAGCTCTCCTCCAGTGTTCACCGCTCTTCAAAGCATGTCAGCCAGCTTCCTTTCGGCACGATTACCGCAAATGAGGCAATTCTGCTATGAGTCTCCTCAAAACGGCAACGCTGAATGTCCAAGCTGAGATACTGGAGCTCAATGAGAAGAATGTCCTAGAGGCTATGCCTACCGGTATTCTGTTCGCACTAATCTGTGGCCGTTCTTACAGGAAGCAAAGACATTACTGCGATGGAGTTCGCAACCTCGGTTCGCTGCTGATGCTGATACTCTGCGCTTCTTTAACAAGAGCCTTGTCTACTGTGATATGTTGATATCTTTCATATATGATCCAGAACCAGGAACAGATGTTCATCAAGTCAGCGCACTGCCATCTACCCCCCAGAAATCTGCGTCCCTGAACATTTATAGCCAGTCTTCCTACAAGGCGGAGCCTCATCCAAGAACAGGTGTCTCACTCCTAGCAGCGACCCTCTTTACGCGATCAATTCGTCTTTGCCGGGTTCTACGACGTCACGCTACTGAAAGAGCACCGGACTCTCCTCCTCCGACGCTAGAGATTGAGCAAGCAAAGGAGTTGGAGGTAGAGACACCGTAGAGTTGCTCCAGCTGCAGCTTTCTCCTACACCATTGCTCAATGATACTGGTGACCACCGCGCACCAGCTGCTGACCTTCTACACGTTGCTCAAGGCTACCAACTCGCCTCCTTGCTCCAGCTCTACATACAGTTCCTTGCCTTATTGGCGCCCCGTTCCCAGCCTGCGCCGCAAGATCCTAGTGAAGAAGAAATAATCATGCTATGGCACAAGCGCATTATACCCTTGACTCTTCGGCTCATAGAAGTGCTAGAGGAAATCCCATCAGAGTCCGGGAGCTGCGCTATACAGCCACTATTGTATCTTTGCGCTACCACTGGGCTTCTATATACACCGACCTCACCACCTAGAACAGAATCCAGCAACAGCCCAACCAAGCCAAGGCCGATGGAGAGTATCCTTGACTACCTCGACCTTCTGAAAGACCCAGTCGAACGTGACAAGCAGTTGGAGGATTCATTATCTGTCTCACAGATGGCCGTCGATGTTAGCAAAGGACGAGCGTTTATCTTACGGCGCCTGAGCCTCTTCAAAGAATGCTTGCACCCTGGTCCAATCGAAGTCGCTGAAAGATGTACGAAAGAACTGTGGGCAGCTTATGATGAAGCGCCCCGAGGGAGTATGGATGTTTCTTGGATTAGTCTTATGGATAAGAAGGATCTCCGGACGTTGTTCGGATGAGGCAACCCTGAGTTATATGGATAACGGCAGTATATGAAGAATAGTATTATGATCCCATCAAATAGAACTAAGCAGCGGATTCCCCACCACAGAATTTCTTTGTCTCCATGATGGGTATCATCAAACCTCATCGGCTATCTTCTCCCTGTCCTGAACCTCCGTGACAAACTTGTCAAACTTGCGAGGATCAACCTTCTTCTTAAACCTCGCGAGTATTAGTATCATACACCTAAATAGATAACACCAATAAAACTTGACACACATTTCGTCAGTCTCAGCGGGTGTTCGTCGTGCAACCTCAGGCAGGATGAACCAGGCGATAACAACAGCAACAGTGCCAGTACCAGCAAAGCTACACAGTATCCATCAGCAGCCGTAAACAAAGCATCAAACCTTGTGCATGATACTTACAAGAAACCAGTCTTAACGCCCCACTTGGCTGATCCGTTGATCATTAATGGGGCACAGAAATTGAAAATGATAGCGATGCAATTGGAAACAGCTAGTGACCAGCCAGCCGTCTGGGCTCTGAGATGCTGCTGTGGAATCTCAGCAGCATAGGCGTAGCCGATGGCTGAAGTACCAGTGATTGGAAACGTAGCGAGGCAAGCGAAGAAGACCTGCAGGGACACTAATTAGTCAAGTAGGAAATGATCCCGTCTTGGTCATGCTGATAAGTAGCGAACTGGTGGCCTTGGCTGTATAGTCGAAGCAGCCAGTGATACTCAGGCACAGGACCGACGCAAACGTCACAGCGTACCGGTAGACGGTCAGAGGACGTCGACCAATGGAATCTGTGAGTGTCGCAGTGGCAATCATCGATATCAACTGAGCGGATGAGAGGATGAGAGTTACGAGAAACGGATCCTTGTTTCCTGCATACTGGACTGCAACATAAGGTTAGAAGCTTTCCAAAACACCATGCAACGGCCACATGCAGAAATATATCGCGTAGGTATCAAAGACGGTCAAACCAACACACTGCTGTGTGATCTTGGGCCACCCGGAAATGATGAATCGGATCATATTACGGCCTTTGAGAATAGCCCACGGTCCCAGCTCGGAATTCTGCTCAGCTTGTTGGCGTTCGAGCCGTCATAGCTTCCTCACAACCAAGGTCAAAGTCTCATTCTTGCAGTCTTTGGTTTATCCTTTCCCAGGTACGGCTTCTGCACTCCTTAACGCCTTCCTCTGGCTCCTCTCGGTGGTGTCAAATCCCGTCGTTGGCTTGTTGTCCCATACTGCCCTATTTTAAGTGGACTTGTGTCCCTTCCTCTTGGCGCACCAGATGGTTGGGCCTATCCTGTTGGATATACTGACGCGTCTATAGCCGAGCTGGTGCTTCCAAATGGAGGTAACGTCCCTGACTGATGTGGGGTTCTATAACCTTGAAAGTCTTGAACGGCCCGGGCTAATACCCCTTCTGGTGGTTGGTGTCGGCTGGTAACTGTCTGGGTACGTTGAAGCACGTGACATGGTGTTAGATCCCAGAGGCGGCGTTGACATCCGGCGAGGTGTCGAGTTTCGATATGCATTCGCACTTGTGTTTGGACTGCTTGCTCGCCGTGCATGAGTTTGCTGCGGATTGCCAAAAGAGGTCCCGTCCATCGGTACACCCGAACCCGAGCCTACAGGAGTTCTTTGTGGGTTAAGCTGGTTGAAACTTGGTTGCTGCAACTGCGCTGTCATCGCCCCGATATTCGGCGGTGTTCCTCCACTTGGATATCGATTCTCTGATGAGCCTGATTGACCGTACCCAGCATACGGTCGGCTTTGAGAATTAGTTAGAGGAGATTGATAGGCTTGCGGGGGTTGCGGGGGTTGTTGGCTGAGTGGAGGCAGCGGGTTTGATGACCCAAATGGTTGAAATGGCATTGGCGGAGCCGTCTGTCGAGGCTGGTCAATTGCAGGACTCTGAAGTGTCAGTCCTCCTGTTGGCGGTGGACGATTACTTCTTGCGGAGGCATTGGATGGACTTGACGATGATCGTCTGTGTCTAGAGGGCGGGGGGTACTCCAAAATTCACGGTCCCGACTCCCCTACTGCTGGTACCGTTAACAACTTCACAAAGAACTCTTCAATCACATAATTAGATCTTTTCCACAAAGCATCTCATAAGCGAACATTTCGAAATACAGCCACGATGACTATTGAGGATCAGGATATCATCCTCCGGCAAAGTGACCCGATCAAAGCTCCCTCTACCTGCGTCGATATGCCACTGCACGTCATGCCGAAGCGCCAACCGGTGCCATGTACAACAGCAATATAGACTGGCCTGGCTCAGCAGATGAGATTCGCAGCTCTGATCTGAAATCCTACGAATTCACCACCAATTGCAAAATTCTCTTCTGCGGCTCATGTTCATGTCCCATGTTCTGGGATACGCACTACAAAGATCAGCCCCAGAATTTTGGCGTCTTCACGGGGGTCTTGAATAATGTCGACGTTGATAACCTTATCAACTTTACGAGGCAGATCTTTGTCGGTGACACGGTCGATGGCGGTCTATCTCCGTGGCTTCAGAATGTGAACGGCGACAGGGAAAAGCCCCGCAGATGGATGGAGAGACCTGAAGATGGCTGGGAATTGGGTCAAGTTTGGCCTGCGCTGCGAATGAAGATGCTCGGCGCCCGAAGCGCCTCCAGCCACAGACATACCTCTTAGCTGTCACTGCAAGGGAGTCGATCTTGTGTTCCGCCCCGGCAACGTGGACTTTTCTACCATGGCAGCTGATGCGATTCCGTCGTTTATCGAGCCAAAGACTCATAAACACCTTGCGACACTTGATCAATGTCCCTCATGTCGTTTGTCAGTTGGCGTTGACGTGATGGATTGGACGTTTGTCACACCTCAACAGATCGACTTCCCAGAGAAGACCAATAACCCCGACTTTCCGCGAAACACGCTTGATCTGAAGAGTGCGGTTGACAATCCCGATCGAGACCCTCGTTACGGCACGCTCGCCATCTATCGAAGCTCACCGGATGTTCAAAGATATTTCTGTTCAATTTGCTCTGCGACGGTATTCTACACCGTGGACGATCGTCCAGAGTGTATTGACGTCGCTGTTGCACTGTTACGTGCACCGGAGGGAGCTCGTGCAGAGAGTGTCTTGACTTGGCATCTCGGTGCCAAGATGATGGGAGAGTGTGATTTCGAGAGGGGCTGGAGAAAGGACTTCGCCCTGTCGGTGAAGAACACATCAGAGAAGTGGCGTATCGATAAAGGTTATCCCAAGACGTGTGGAGGAGGATTGTCTTTGAGAATCAAGAGAAGCAGGATTGATAGGCGATAGGTCCACACAACGTATATTGAGCCTCGGGTGCCTGAATTTAAACCTCAGGACTCATCTGGAAGCACAAATAGCAGACAGATATTTCAAAGGATGATGCGATTCCTTGACTTCTTGATCCTCGAATTATGCTTTTCCTTGGTGGAGCTGGCTACGGACTGAGTTCTACAGCCCCAGGCAAAAAAAAAAAAAAAACGCCATTAACTCTTCCCCGCTCATCTATAAATTCATGACTCCCCCCGCTCTCTCGAACTTCATTCCTCTGAACCAGTTCAGGTATCTTTCTGAACCGAACACTGTTCTATTCGCTCAACATGGCTCGCCCCCATCTCGTCACGCTCCCCTACGGGGTGCACGACAAGATCTTTCAGGAGTACTTCCGCGTGGAAGGAGGGTGATGTCTTCAATAGCGAATCTGAAAAGCTCACCACCGCTGACGGTCAACCGATTGACTTCTCCTTGATGTACACCTGCCG
>VYWZ01001695.1:0-19403 GCA_008711595.1 Fusarium xyrophilum
TTATATAATATACCTTCTTACTATAAGCCTTATATAGTCAGGTTACTATAGGTATTGATTAAATTTATATATAATATCTATTATATAGATAGTTAATTAGATAAAGTACTAAATATCTATTCTTCTAACCTAAAGCCTATAAGGCTATAAAATTAACCCTTAAAGTAATAGCCTAAGACCTATAGTTAGCCCTTATAAATAACTAATAGTACTACTAATAAGGCCTACAATAATAGCATTAATAATAAATATAATAATATAAAAAACTTATTTATAGTAAGGCTACTTTATAAAGCTACTGAATTAATTAGGAATAGGAAAAGAGTGCATTTTCCTTATATCTCGAGTTTAAGAAATATTATTAACCCTGGTAGGCTAGCTGTAGTAAAAGAGAAGTTATAGTAGCTACTATAAGGGTCAGATAGGCAATTTCATAATGTAAAACTGACTAGGCCTAGCCTGTATAACCGGTATAAGCCCGACTTATGCTCGGTGGCGAAGTCACTTTACACCGGATCGACTGAAACGGATAAATCGATTGGATCAGGGCCTGAGCCATCGTTCATAAATTGCGGGGTAGTAATCCTCCAAGAAACCAGCGTGTTTGATGCAAATCCAGCATCTTTTCTCAGCATCTGGGTCGAATGAAGGGTACGCTACAGTAGTTTCCCGTTTGGGGTAGATGGCTTCTACCTCGGGGTAGATGTCGCAAATAGCATCGTGACAAGGGCTGCAGACAGGCATTGCAAGTGAAGATTATTTATAGGTAGATCGACGGAATCTTGTAATGATTTTCTGCAGAAAAGAGGGCTTTAAAACCCCTCACCTGATCTCACTTGCCAGTCTTCCAGAAATGTGCTGGACCAACATGCATATTCATAGAGCCAGTTGGGCTTTTCGGAAGACATACAAAGTGGGGCTAGCTTGCCAGGTGTGTGATGACAAAAGTGCAAGGTTCTTGTATCTGGCTTATTTATGGCCGAGAGATTATCTTGCTGATCGTGGCTTGACCATAATTCGAGCCGCACAAGAGTACAACACTGGTTTGCCCAGCCAGCTCCGAAGCGACTTTGTTAAAACCAGCAAGAGCCAAAGCTGCAGACCCTTCAACAATCATGCCCTCGAACCAAGCAAGCTCTTTCAATGCCCCCTTAATATTGTCTTCATTGCAGTCAATCAGTTCATCAACAACTGCATTTGCCAACCCGTGGTTTATGGTGTCCTCATCGATACCACCGGCAAAAGCTTTGGCTAGAGTGGGCAGATGCTCTGTTTTGACGACGTGACCTGCAGCCATCGATACAGCTACAGCTTTGGAGTTTATAGCCAAAACGCCAAAGATTTTGATCTGTGGATTGTTTGCTTTGAGTACGGATCCAATGCCACTGATAAGACCACCACCGCCCATTGAGATAAAGAAGTTGTCGATATGGTCACATTGCTCAAGAAGTTCGAGGCCGATGGTACCCTGATCCGCCATGACATCAGGGTCGTTGTATGACGATATGTAAGTATAATCACCCGAGACAGCAAGCTTCTGAGCATGTTGTTCAGCTAGACCGGGCTCAGCGCCGTGAAGGATGACCTCGACACCATATGACTTGATCGCGTTTAACTTTGCAGGAACGACAGTCTCAGGGAGGACGACGGTGAGATCCTTGAATAGGGTCCGAGATGCCAAAGCGCAGCCAATGCCGTGGTTGCCAGACGAAGCAGTGATCAGCCGACCTTGTCCTGACGCCGACAGCTTGGATACGGCATAAGCTCTCTCAGGGGTAGGTGAAGAAGTAGGCTAACGATATGATTGTGTCCGGGGGCTAACCAGCCAAGTCGATCTGAGGCTGTTATTTCACCCTCGTTCCCGCGTAGCACATCGAGATCATTGCAAGCGTCTGGGCCGCGTTGTTCGTCGAAATAAACAGCGACTATTAAGAGAAGTCTTGTAAAGTCGGTACAGTGGTCGGGAACCTTTCTAGATAAGTTAAGCACGTCTAGTGCCTGCCGCAAACTGTAGGAAACGCAGGGACCTGTGGGAGATTACTATCAGGAGTCATGTGGTGACAGTTCCGAATACTTGCCAGAGACCATTGCCCGTTCAGATACCCATGAATCTTGCGATTCGTCTGCCCAGAGTGTTTGCCTTAACGGCATCGGAATTTGTAGAAGATCGATAGGGACAGTCGTTGGTAGGTCGGAATACAAGGCAATCTGACAATCTACAAGCTTCAGAATCGACATCAGTCGGGATAATTTAGTTTAGGGTTAAAGGTGGAAGCTGCTTGACGATGGTGTTCTAGTAAAGTCTGGAACGTACCCAGGCGAGATAAGTCAGACGTCTGCAGCTTTCAGCATAGACCCAGGTCTCCCATTCTTCTGGAACTTGTCGCGAACAGTCTGAAATATCGCGGTGTGATTGTTATTTAGAAGGATCACTTGCTTTCCTAGAGACGAGAGCAACGTGGGACATGTTCTTTTGTGCATGCTCAGCCATCCCCATGCTGCCGGAAAACATCATGCCAATTTGATTAAGGAAAGTGGCTTGAGCGAGGCTTAGATGAGATAGCGGATCTGATACAAAGCCTCGTTCGTTCTTGTAGGCATTGTGATCTTTCTCTTTGACCAATGGTGTGATGAAAATTTTAAAGGAAGTTGCGGCTAACCCAGAGACATATTGACCGGCGTAGAAACTCGTGTAGATACAGCACGGTACTATACACACCGAGGGCTGAATATCGGCTTCCGATGACAGCCACAGCAAGCGTTAAGATCCACGGGGCTTCCTGCGGGTTGAAGATTGGTTGGTGGATTATAGGGAAGAGTGGTTGGAAATGCTCGAAATATGCCTGGATAAACGCCGGTGTGACTTCAAATGTCGGGAAGGGCTTATTGGTGAAGGCTTGATGAAACCCATTATCCGCGTTCAACGTGGCAAAGTGAACGCACATGACAACTGACTTTGTGAGAGTGTTATTTTGAGTTGATAGTCCCCACAGCTGATGGCTCACATCACGCACCTCACACACGGACGCACATGACGCTGTAAATCTTTTGACTCAGGGCTGGTACATGGTGGTAGTCCTCTGTCTCCCAGGTAAAGTCACTCGTCGTCGCATTATCGATCATGTTGTAGAGACCTTGTAGTTGTCAGGACCAGTGAAATTACCTTAAATTGAGCCGTTGTTCTCAGGGAAAGGGTTTGGTCTGTGAGCTCTGTGGAAGGATGCCCACTAGGTTTTTGCTGTAGGGAATGGCGAGCTGCTGCACAATGGGAAGGTGATATTTGTGTACGATGTTGATTGGCGATCCTGTCTATGTCCTTGCCGCAGGCAAATAGAGGCCTTGGTGCCCGTACTGGCGGCCAATTGGTACGTTCCAATGTAATCTGGTTGGATGTATCACCCTGAAAACCCTCGGTCCGGGAGTTGTTAGCGCTTCTAGCTACGTTGTAAGCCTCATCTATGAAGCTCAAAGCAACAGGAAGCTCAGGATGCCAGTCCGTGAGCCACAGTGTTCAATTTGAGAGAGGTGATTCACCCAGAGCTGAGAGTTCCAGTTGATGCTCAACTTCATCGGAGGGACCGAAATATGAGGCTAGTGGCTGATGATCGTTGGTTGGTGCTGGAAGAGCCGAGGCTGTGTCAGATAAAAATGTCTACATATGCGCACTTTAGCGTTAAAAGGTAGATGGTAGAAGTAGACTAGTGGGCGGTACCTGTGATATTTCCATTGATTGACTAACGACGGATAGAGATTGGCCCGATAGTGAGGCTTCGGGATGTGGAAATAATCCCGTGTCCAAGTGGTGAGCACTACGTCTCTGATCGGCAACATAGACACATGTCCTCTGCTTGCCCACGCATCTTCGACATGGGTCAGGGCCATCGTAATTCTGCTTGGACTCAGCACAGGTACGACAAGCCTTCGGAACGCAGACGCGCCCATGACGGCTTCCTGGACCTGCAAGTTCAGGAGGCGGTTGAGCATGACTTCGCACGTGGCGACGAAGAGCATCTCTTGAACAATCAGTCAGTACTCGGGCCTTGAACATCTTAGTCCCAGTTTCGCTACCTTCTCGCAAAGTCCGCCCCGCAAGTGGTATAGGCGAAGGGTCTGGCTCCGATGTGACGCACAAGGTGACGCTCTAGGTGCTCGGACCGACGGAAGTCTTGATTGCAGAATGTGCATCGCACAGTCATACTGGCCTTGATTGATCGAAAACACCCTAGGTGACTGAGCAAGATCAGAATGGCAGCCGTGCTTCGTGGTTGGGGAATGGGATGTTGAGTCGGAGGTTGTGGGGTTGAGGAATGGAGAGGGAGGAGCCTTATGACTGTTTTATCCCGTGACTTAGCTTGGCTCTAAGTTATAATACGAACCCCGCGTTCCAGGCACCCCGCGTCGTTTCCCGTCGTCGAGTGCCGACATGAGCCAGGGATAGTATGAGATGGGAGATGCTGGGGAAGACCGGAGAAGCTGCAGATCCCGAAGTTCCGTGGCGGAGATGCATGCGTGTAAAAAGGCCAGAATCGACGACTTGTTGCGTCTGATGCGAACATGCCTCACATCTATATGCCAAGAGCTCGTGTAATACCCAGAGTTAGGGAATTCTGCGATGGACTTTGCCTGGGTAGAAAAGGTCAGTGCTTGCCCTACTTCACTTAGCATCATCCTTCGCTAGTGTCTGATCTTCCCCTGACCCTAACCCAACCAGCTATTGCACAACTTATTACACCTAACAATATTTCAACCACTCTATCTGAGCCAAAACCATCCTACAATGGCCACCTCTGACTTCTGAAAGCTTGGGAGGCTCACCTCTGATTCCAAGGGTCAGCAATGGGATCTAATAGTAGTAGGCCCTGGTCACAATGGCCCTAGCACATTAGGCTCGCGAGGGAAGTTCAAAGAATCGAGGCTTTGTACCTCGCGGCTGGCTACTTTGAGTTCTTCATCGTTGACTTCAGCTGGAAACTTTGTCTCGATATCTGCATCGTCGATCAAGAACGGTCGGTCCAGAGTCGATGAACCGTAGCGATCGATGAGATAGAACTGCCAGAATATTCTCCTCCTGAGCTGTGTTTGTAACAAATCGCCACGGATATCAGTCCCGTTATGAAGACCAAGTTCGATGCATAGACGTCCGCAGAGGCGAACTACATCCCAGATGGAAGTACCTATTGGGTGATAGATACCGAATCTACATATCAGCAATAAGTCTTGAGCAGAATCTAGGCCCCGAGTCAGAAAGTCGCTGCCGAGGTGTTGCAGAGCTGCATTGTAGTATGCTTTAGGGTAACGATGATGAAGCTTGTTGCGGTATGGGAGAACTGCCCCGATAGCGCGTATCATGAAGGCTCTGAAAAGGTCGTGGCTTGAGGCTTTGGTGGATGTGCCTTGGCCATTGAAGAGACGCTGATGAAGGCCCAGATGCTTCTGCGGAGAAGGAACGGGTCCTGTATGTGCGCCCAGCTCAAACTGCAGGTTTGTTAGTAGGTAGGTAACGAAGGATGATTGTGACTGGCTATTTCTCGAATAACATCTGTGTCTCTACTGCAGATGGCAGAGAGCACGGCGCTGTGACACTTCGTCGGTACCAGGTGCATCAGCCAATGTTCTTAGCAAAGTGGCATGTGACTTTCTCCAATTTGCGTCAGAGAATAGATGCGCGATGAAGCTATCGCCGTGTGTCAGTCGATTCCTTATATGCTATCGCAATGAAACATACCTCAAGCTTGCTCCTTCTCGTTTAGCAGGCGAAGATGCTGCAACGGAACTCATAGTATGTCTATCATCTGGACTTGATGTATCCACCGTGCTTGGGTCAGCGACTACGACGGAATCTAGTTCTTGAAGCCTATTGGACAATTCTTGCTCCTTTCTTTCCAGCTCCTCGATCATACTGTTTGCAACTATTGTCAGAGTAGGTAGCATGAAGTATTGAAGATACTCACACTCTCGACAACTGGCCATTAGTGTCGGACTCTATGCACGAGACGAGACATTCCTGCCCATTACGTGTACAGAGAGAGCAACTAGGCCTATTGTTGTCACACTGAGATAGACTCTGTCAGCACGTGCATTGGAGATAGAGTATGTACCAAGTCTGACCTTGGTCTTCTTCTGGGCGCATGATTGACACGCTGGAAGTCTTGGAGGACAAAATCTGGGCAGCTGCTTGATACGAATGCTCCATTTGTGGAGAGGCTATGGAAATAGGGGGAGATATCACGTGGCTTACCCCACAAGCTGTTCGCCAGGATAGGAATAGATCAAGTTTGATGAGTTTTGAGGTGCCGACTTTTTGTTGCCGCTATAGGATCATGTGCAGGACCATCAACGCGAAAGCTTGACGAAAACCACCTTGTCTTAATACCTTCCCCAGCCTAAGCACTTGATATATTCTCGACATGTTTTGAAACCGTAGACTCTTGATCTTTCATGTCAGGTTCGAGGATTTCACGAGCCGCAGGCTTTAAATCATCAGCAGTAGGGTAGGCAATCTTGTGCACCGTGTACCAAGGCCTCTCAAACAACTTATTCATGCTCTCCAAAGATCGACCAGAGGTCTCAGGCATCGCGAAGTAAGCATGAACAAGAGAAATAGTGTAGATGCTAAGGAAAAACATAAAAGCACCATATCGCTGAGTAGCTGCTATGAGAGAAGGCATGGCACGCGAGCAACCGAAATACATGGCCCAGTGAACAGCCATGAGAATGGAAACGTTGATGGAACGGATTCTGAGAGAAAAGACTTCGGCTGAGACGAGTTAGGGAATGGAGAACCAGCCGATGGACCAAGCTATGGCGTGGATGTAGATGGCTGCAATAGCTGCGCGACTAGCTGCCATGGCAGATGAACTTGCCTTGATCATCTCCGGAGTCCAGCCATTAGTGACCTTGAGGTAAGCTCCAACAAAGGCCAGAGTAAAGATCTGCATGGTAATACCCGTCATGAGAGATCGACGTCTGCCGATGAAGTCGATGACAAACACCGAGAAAATGAGGACCGACACAAACTTCAAGATGGCGTAGCACCCAGTAGCCAAGAAGCGAGCCTCAGTCCCCTCAATACCGAGATATCCAAAGATAAAAGGACTATATTGAGTAATGGCATTGGCACCAGACCACTTTCCAAAGACATGGCAAGCAAATAAGAGAATAAAGCGTCGTCGGTCAGACAGCTCCGTGAATGTCTCCTTGATCAAGTCCCAAGTATTGGCACCAGATACAATCTCAATCTCATGACTCAACTGGCTCTCAATACCCTGGAACTCAGATTGAACATAAGGATTATCTTCTGGGAGTCCTCGGAAACGAGACAGCGCAGCAAGTGCCTCTGTTCTTTTGTTCTGGCTGAGCAAGAACCGGGGTGTTTCGGGAGTGAAGAATGTGTCGACACCCCATATGAGAGCTGGGATGAGCTGAAGTGCGGTTGGAAGCTACCATTGCAGGTTTGTGCCGGCGTGGTATTTGGTGACGCCGTAGTTGAAGAAGAAGCCGAAAACAACGCCGAGTTGTTGACAGCAGGTGTATTGGAGGGTCAAAAGGCCACGTATGGGCTGAGGTGATATCTGCAAAGACTAAGCGTTAGTTATAGATACTCAAGAGTGGAAGGGAAGGCATACTTCTGCGATGTAGACCGAAGGCAGGATAGTAGTCGCACCAATACCAATACCAGCAATGACACAAGTAGCAGAAAGGGCACCAAGATTCCCATTACTGAAGGTCTGACCAAAGATACCAGCCATATACACAACAGTGAAAAACTGAAACGTACGTATTCAGCTAAGTCGCTAGGTGAGCTAAACATAACCTAAACATCCAAATACCGCACTAGCTGTAGCAATAGCTATGATCTAGCCTTTTATGTTTATATATTGATAATCGGTCTGATCATTGATTCTGAAACGCTCTTCCAAGACTTCCATGATGATGAGGGAGGCGATGTTTCCTATATTAATACCAAGTAATTAGTTAGTATTACTGGTTGGTGGATCAACGGTAGAGGCGACCTGTTAGGTCTGCCATGCCGGTCTGGCCTTGGTCTGTGAAGTAGAGATTACCGTTTGAGTCAACGATCAAGTCATTCGGGCCCTTAATCGCTCGAGATTCTTTCTCGTCAACTTTGGATCAATTTCTCCCGTCTCTAGATTGAACGACAGTAAACTCTAACATAATCAGCATCAACCATAAACACAGGCACAAGCTGTAAATACCTGCTTGTAGTCGGCGACCGATAAATCCCCATCGACAGTCCTCACGAGCCCATGCGGCTCGGCATCCCAAGTACATGCAACTGTAACATTCTTGTCACCATCAATCTTGAGGATGCGACCGTAGGGGATATCCACGACATAGAGGTTCCCAGCGCTGTCGGCAACGGGTCCCTCGAGGAAGATGTGCTGGAACGACCCCGCAAAGCCCCCGCGCCATTCTGACTGGGATGCGCAGGTAAATCTCTGCTTTGATCACGGGAGGTGGTGGGTAGAAGTTCATCTTGATAGAAGATATGCAGAGCTTGGCTGAAGACGGCGGCGGCAAGATACTGTTGGGATGCTTTATAGGCGCTTGGTGTTGAGTCGTTTTGGGGTAAGCGGTTGTGCGGAGGAGCTCCGACGGGTCTGATGCTATGGCTTGAGGATTAGTCAGGCTTGAACCTTGACGTTTGGAGACTCATTCTCTTCACGCGGCGGCATCACTGATATCTTCTGAGATCTCTTTCAGTATCTTGCGCCTTGCCAAAGGCCATGACGTCCCAATCGTGAGCGGAGGTAGAGTTGGAGTCTAGTAGTGGGTTGAACTCGACGATACTATAGCGGATATGGCGATTGTATGCTGTAGCAGGAGTGCGAAGACTAACGATCTGGATCTTTTCTCCATCACGAAGTATCAATGCTTCCGAATATACCGATGAACATCCGGTCCGACCTTGGATGCCAGTCAACTGCAGCAGGCATCGGCTGTTCCAAACTCTCATGATCTTGCTGAATCTCGTCAGTGAAACAAGCTCAATTATATATTTTCTGTGTTTGAACTGGAACAGGCAACATAGCCGGGTAGATAACTTTTTGCTTTCTTGTAATTCTGCATGCGAAGTCACTGGAATCTAGGTTTAAATTACGAGGATAACAGACCTATAAGCTTTATCGTGTCGACTACTCGAACATTGATTTTAAAGTTATATTCTATTCCTGCGTTTTTCTCTCTGCTCTCTGTGGCCAAGGCATCTGACAAGGTTTACATATCAAAGTTAATGACTCTACGCAACACCATGACCATATTTTGCGCCAAATAGCATGCGCTTCTTAGAGTCAGACGATAGGGATAAGCCACTTAAGAATACTTTCACTTTGCTCACTGTAACTTCGTAACAACTCAACAACTGCTAACCTTATGAAACCTGTATATAAGAAGCTATCGCAACTTTCTCCCAAAGTTCTATTATTATATAAAAGTCCACTGTACTATTTAATTTTGAGAAGTAGGAGACCCATCATGACCGAAAGATATGGAATGAAAGCGCTGCCACGGAGATGGTAAGTCTCAACTGCATTCAGCGTTGTAATACATATTGACAGAGAGTAGTCTGCAGGCATCGAGAAAGATGCTATGTCCAATACAGCGACCCGCTACCTCGGACACCATCACTCGCCGCCCTGAAGTAACGCATGAACCCGAATCTCAGCTCGATACTCCATGGATTGTTGAACGAATATCCCCAGGCCATGCCATAAATTATGGTTCCCCCCGATGCCACGATGATGAAACCGAGAGATCTGACGCATATGTATACGTTATCGATTCTGGCATAAATTTCTCGCATGCTGAATTCTCTGGACGAGCTTTGTACGGTGCAAACTTCGTCCCAGGGTCACCAGACTACGATGAAGTTGGGCATGATACTCATGTAGCAGGACTTATTGGAGGGACTTCGTATGGTCTGGCCAAGAATTGCACCATGATTTCGGTCAAGGTGGTGGATAAAAGGGGTAAGGGCAAAGGAGAGTGGCTCTACCAGGCCATGCAATGGGCTACCAACGACGCCATTTCGAAGGGTGTCGCGGAAAAGAGTGTCATGAACATATCTCTCGGCTGGATTTACAACGCCATGATCAATAGCGCTGTGAAGAAAGCTACCAACGCTGGTATTACAGTTGTTGTTTCAGCGGGTAATGAGGGTAAGCCCGCTTCCACCTATTCCCCTGCCTCAGCCAGCAGTGCCATCACAGTCGCTGCGAGTGGCCCCGATAACCGCCGTGCTCCGTTCTCCAACTACGGCCTCTGCGTTAATATATTCGCTTCGGGCATTTGTATCCCTACTGTCTCGAACTCGGTCGATAATGGGCCTCATTACAGTTCTGGCACGAGTGCGGCAGCGGCGCACGTATCAGGCCTAGCTGCGCATTTTGTTTCCAGCGAGAGCTTGAGGGGCTTCAAGGCTGTGAGGAAGCGGATTATGCGCGCGAGTTTGAACGGGGTGATAAAAGATACGCGATTCAGCAGAAACCGCCTTGCATTTAACGGTGTGTCAAGAGATTGAACACTTTTGTGTAAATCTATTATTTCAAGGCTTCAAACTTTTGGACTGAGGAAAAGTTACTTGTAATAGTTTAGACAATGATATTTGTTCATCGTAAGCATAGAGTTTTATGTCTCGTCGCGACCCTCGCCAAGATCATGTCGGACGTTACGTTATCCTACATCTCAGTCTGCGTTTCTTATTATCACTCTACCATCCCTTTGCTCTCTCAAACCCATTTTTACCCTCGCAGAAATCTTCAAAAGCTTGACGAATACCGTCGGGGCTATTTGATACAAATGGTCCATGCTGAACGATCGGCTGTTCAAGGATCTGGCCGGCAATAATGAGAAGGCGAGCGCTGGAACCTTGGCTGTCAGCAATCTGGATAGGCACGGCATCTCCTCCTGGTTTATATAGCACCGTACCATACCCATCCACCTTTGTCAAGGCCCCATTTGGAGATGCGAAATCGGCAGAACCTTCAAAGACATACAAGAATGCATTCCAATCCTTAGGTAGGGGTTGGACCAGTGTGCCACCTGGTTGAATCTTAACATCTAGATACCACACGGGGGTATATGACAAGTCTTTGACACTATCGACGTCGCCGACCTTGCCTGATATAAACTTGACAAGAACCTTGCCATCGTCTAGATGCACCAACGGGATCTCGCTGGCTCTCAGATCTCGGTATCTGGGCTCACACATCTTGAGATGTTTTGGGAGATCAACCCACAGGTGTAAGCCCATACCATCTCCTTCATCAGAGCCCTCGACGGGCTGTTCGGAATGCATAATACCTCTGCCCGCAGTCATAAAGTGCAACTCTCCAACATCCAAAATGCCCCTGTTCCCAGTAAAGTCCTCATGCTCAATAGCGTCCTTGAGGATGTAGGTCACTGTTTCTTGTCCTCGGTGGGGGTGATCGGGGAGAACTGCGCCATTGCCGCCTTTCAAGTAGTAGTCAAGCATGAGGAATGGCGAGAAGTTGCGCTGTTGTCTGCTGCTAATGGAGCGTCGGACTCTAGCTCCGATGGCGGTGAATATTTTACTGATTGTTCTTAGTTCCGGTATGGTCGATAGGTGGCTGGCGTGAGGAGAGTATCTTGGTTATTAACTCCAGTGTCAATAATATATAAGTTTTAGGAGGCTGGAAAGTCTTGATCAGCGACGTCATTAATTGGTATGAGACTTGACCAAGCGGTCATATTATATATATATATATATATAGGCACATACCTAATCTAGAAATAGAGTTAAGTGTCTATGATTGTTAATGCTTACGAGATTTAGGTGGAACAATCACATATCAGATTCGGCTCAATTGTAGAGGCTTGACTAGTGATGTTGCGAAATAGTGAAATAGTGTAAGCAAGATCGGTCGTCCGCTACGCAGCAGAGCTCTGTTCGCCATATATGTCAGTTATAAGATCTGAGATGAAACGGTAGAGTAGAGATAGTCTTCTGCTAGATTTTAAACATGTACGGCGCAACTTCTTCACGATGTGGATTTGCGCCAATGGGCCAGGATGATTGAGTGTAGCAAGAAGAGATGTTAGGACAAATCAACCGCGCGGTAGTTCGGCCGTTCGATAGCTTACCGCGCGGGAACTCCACTAAGGAAGAGCAGTATAATAAATACAGGTTGAAACTACATGAGACAGTAGGCTACATATAAGGGTTAAATCTAGAGTCGCCTGTGCAACAGTGATAAGGGGAATCTGCCAAAGGTTCACATCAAGGATCTTAGTCTTTCAGTCTACAACAAGCTATATCCGCCAGCTCGGATCAGTAAGACCAAACTAGTCTGTGGGTGGATATGAGGAAGCACTTTAGGAGCTATTAGATTGTATAGCGCTACTCATAGCAAATATGAACTTCTTTTGTTTATTACTCCTCCATAACAGACTTGTGCATATTGAATACGGTAAGTAGACCAAGACTGCTAACCATTCTAGTTCTTTGCCAGTTCTGGCCGCCTACTCAATCGTCGCCACCATCTCTTTCCAGGCCCTTGCGATATCGCACTATCAATATCAGCCTCTACGAAAAATGTCATACAATCAATTTCCAAACCGAAGGCGAGTGATACAAGCATGCGCAAACTGTCGTATGCGCAAAACGCGCTGTGACGCTGCTCAGCCAAGATGCGGCCTCTGCGCTTCACAGAATGTGGATTGCGTCTATCGAGATGCGAAGCAGCCCAAGATTGACTATAACACTCAAGTCCTCCTGGAGCGGATGAAACTTCTTGAGGATCGCACTCTGTCATCGAATTCGGCGTCGCAGGGTCAGAGAGCTCAGCCGGAAGTGTCACCTACGAGCCATCATAATCCACCGCATCACTCAACTGCCGAGGGACGAGAGCTTGTCCTTGTAGTTCAAATACCGCTATTGCATACGGCCAATGCAAATCATGTCTTCTCGTGGAGCTTGGTCCAGACGTTTCTGGAAGAGAATGGCCCATAAACAGGACCTGCTGAGATATGCAGATGCAACTGGGGTCTTCTTTCAAGAGCAGCAGAGCAGACAACGTCCATCGACAACGTCGCAGCCTCCTTCCTCGTGGAAGCTCTACGACAGCTCATACTGTAGCTCGTGTCGTTACGATAGCATAGCACGGCTGCGCGACTTGATTAACCTCTATTTCACCGAAGTTAACATTTTCTTCCCCCTGCTGCTGAAGAGCAATATTCTTCATATCTTCGAGACGATGATAGCGAGGGAGATGTGGGGAGATAATGAGACACCGATGGTTGGTATGCCGCAGTATGGCCTGCTTCTTGTGGTACTTTGTCTGGCATCGTTGAGTTCTAGTGGACAGTCTGACATAACCCTGGAAAGTAACCATGAGCCCTTCTCAAACAGCTGGAACAGTCCTGAAGATCAGCTGAGGAGCGGGTTATGGTGCAAGGCAAGGCTGATACTGGGTTATGTGTCTACTGATATGTCATTAGAAGCTGCCCAGGCCAATATGCTCGCAAGGTGAGTTATCATATACGAATGTGATTTCATATCCGAGATCTCAATTGTATCACCATCTGGTATAGCGAGATATGAGGACAAAATCGCATATCCAGCCTTTGCTGCCGAAAATCACCCCATCTCACCATCTGTACCGGATCCATTAGAAGCAAGTTCCATACGAAGCCAGGAAGAGCTCGTCGTCTTTCAGATCACTACAAAGTCAGCCATCAGACGCTTTCTGAATACTGTCAATAGCGTTGTTTACGACGACAAGGAGCAGTTCCGAACAAGGCGATCAGACTACGCATCTTGGCTACTCAGAATATCGGAAGATCTCTGGTCCCATCACTCTGCCATATACCGCAACCTTCCCGAATTCCTCCTTAGCAACCCGTCGCAAGATGTCACAATGACAGGTGCTGACACAAGCTCTCCTGTAAGCCTTCGATCGCCGTAAGCGCGTATTCAGGGCATACCAGTCGGTAACAACTCATGGAACATTTTGAGACTCAGGGGGAAATACTATGCCGGCCAATACATCATTCACAGGCCTTTCATCGAATACATTGTCCTCAATATCGACAACTTTGAATCGCATCCTTGCAAAGACGCAGTTCTGGACCGATCCAAGTCTTGTTTTGATGGATGCACGGGGTTCATCAAAGTATTTGGTGGTCAGATGGTGAATAGTTTGACGTGTTTGTTCCCCACTGGCATGGTGTAAGCAATCCAACCACTATTCTTTTGGCTACTACTGACCTTACTCTCTTTAACAGGCACCTTCACCGTGATCATTATCTATAGCTTATAGATATTTAGGGATCTACTGCCTGACGATGTGGAGGACGTGATTCTGACTGGAAAGAGAAACTTGGCTCGATTTAGTCAGAGAGTGGCAGAGTTTTCATGGCAAGTGGAGATACTAGAGAGGCTCGATGTGGCTCGGCAAAATAGAATAGCAAGACAGGAGGGATAGTGAAACTATTGGTATAATGTCATACTGATATGTTAATCAAGTTGCATATGAATAGAGGTACTACTTGTTTTTTTGTTTCATTTAGGGATCTATATGATATGTACGATAAGAAGCTTACGCTGCGACAGGTACAGGCTGAGCTTGCGGTTCTTGTTGCTTCTTCAGCTCAGCTTTCAGCTTCTCCTCTGGCGACAACTCAAAAATACCTACACCCGACACAGCGACACAGAGGCCTCCTTCGAGGCCACATCAGTGACAATACCCTCTGATGCAATGACCTTCCCTTCCAGCCCCTTATCCCCAGCCTTCATAGGCGCATACGTCTTCAGAAGCTCATTCAACTGTTCCCTCTGCATGCAATTCTCATACTTCCAGCGCGCAGCAAGCTCATCTAGTTCCTCAAAGCTCTTGTCCTTGAAGTGATCTGCCCATTCTGGGATCATATACTCAGCCAGGGTGATGCCTAGACTACCATGGAAGACATGCATGTGCATACGCCATTGCCAGGGGTACTTCTTGGAGTATTGTGCAGGGACGTTGTCTTCGAACCACTGGTGTAGTGGACCGAAAAGACCGTCTTGGAGGTGTGCGTCGTCATAGGCCCAGGAGTCGACGGCGAGATCGCGTTGCTTCTTGATGATAGGGCCGAGGAACTTGAGCCAGGGAGAGTCTGGGGAGACATGGGTCATTCCCATGACGTTGACGTTGACGTCTTTGTATGCCCAGATCGACCATGCTGAACTGTGTTAATAGTGTCGATCAAATGGAATCATGGGTAACGTACCAATGCTCTCAGAAGTGTAGATAGCCATCTATCGATCCAGTATATTGTATCGCTCTTGGTTCTGGACTTCCTAGTCTGAGTTGTACTCTTTTCGCTCGTACATGGGACCGTATTCACCTACAAACAAAAATTAGCTAGGTTATCAAAAGGGCCCAATGAAAGAAAACTTGTCATTCCAGATTGGCACGTTGTGCTTCTTCATAAACTCCGCTTTGCGGTCGGACATTCTGCGAATGTAGCTCTCCTGTTCTTTTGTACCTTGGAATCTACCGATACGATTTGGGAACCCAAAGCCGCAGTAGTCATGTATGGCGTATACCGAGTTGTCCCATACTCTGTCGAAGCCTGTGAAGTCCATGCTGAATCTGTGTCGATGCTGTCATCAGTACGTTTTCAGAAGATTGACTCAGGTGGATGATACTCACGTGTTACCTTCCAGAAACAAGATATGGTCAGGATCAATATTCCTGATAGCCGGCACGATACGGTCGTGGAATGTCAACAGACGAGTCCACTCAACGTCAGCAGGCTCGTTCATGGGATTATATCCAGCAACCCATGGATTTCCCTTATATCTTGGGGCGATATGTTCCTAAAGATTGATCGCTCGGTCTTGGAAGTGTTTGTGGTCCCAAAAGGCCGCGCATCCGGTCGGGTTCTCACAGTGCTAATCCTGAATCTGTCCACCAGGAAGAGCGTGAAGATCGATGATAGTGTAGATGCCATATTTAGCGCACTGCGACTCACGTTAGTAGCTTGTGATAAAGAAGACCGTGGTGACTTACGAGATTGATGACGCGGTCAACATGCTTGAAACCCTCTTCCTTGATAACAAACGAGTTCATGTCATCTTCAAAGTTTCCGTAATTGAGACATAATCGCAAGCAGTTGAAGTTCAACGAAGCAAGGAATTCAGCATCCTTTTCGCAGAAGAAATATTCGAGGAATTTGTCGAAAAAGAAATCGTGCTTCTCTTGGCCGAGAACCTCGAGGATCGTTGCTCGGATCTGGTGCTCTTCTCCGGAGAAGCCATTCATGAAGTTCTCCATGAGCATCCACGCGCCGAGCACAGTCTGTAGTCACTGTGTCAGTACATCATGACAGTGAGCATGGCCTGGGTATGAGAATTACACCGCGCAAGAGCACTGCATCGCCTTTTGCGTCGACAATGCGATCGCAGTCTGTCTTTAGAATTCCAGTAGTCATGATGTAGCCGGTGAAAGGCTCAATAAGGCAAGCAATCCAGAAACAGGCGCGCATGGGCTTGCCCTATGATTTCTTGGCAGGTCAGGGCCTCATGGGCGATGCCTGGTGGGAGACTTCCTCTTGTTAACACGGAATAAAGCCCGTCATCCACGTTCGAGGTGGCTGGTCGGATGATTCTGCAGATGAGCCATCACCTCCTCTTGTTTCTACTACATATCCCGTATATGCTGAGAAACCCGTTGTTTCCTCACTACCAGCAAAGCAGCAAGACGATCTGCACCAGCTCGAGTCGCAACATCCTGGAGAGATTCCGTGTCTTCCGGAGCTTCAATGACTCGGCCTATGCCTGTTGTCATGTTGACTACGCTGCTCTGGTCGCAGCAATGACTTTGCTAGTATCTCATGCGCAGCATCTGGAGGATCGGGATCCTACCAACGACGAATACCTATATCGTAGCCCAGACAGAACGCTCATCACGACAGTGAGGGACCGGATGAAGGATTTTGCATACTTGAACAGTGACAAGTTCTTTGAGGAATCTACGGATGTCATCGATCGATTGCTGCCTCTACCAAACTCTTGCAAGGCAGAATCTCCTACCTTTGGTTCTCAGCATGGTCCAAGTGTTGAGCTGCAGATACCGTATTTTGGCACTATCAAGATCGCGGTGCCCCCAGTTCCAACATCAGTCCAAAAAGCACAAGCGATGCAGAGTGTTGCGACATCCTCACCGTTCGTAGACGAGTCAGAACGCGAAGACCTGGAGCTCTGGTTCCACTTCATTTCCCCCCTGAAGAGCAACGGAACAGCTTTGGTGCCGCTGACATCACGGCCGGGGCAGATGCATGAGCAATACAAGGCATCGACGCGACTTACTGGGCCTTACTTCAAATGTAATGAAATTCTTGACACGTCATTAGGGTCTGAAGAGGGTTCGGAGGAGTTGGAAGAATGAAGACACGGCATTAAACAAAAGTAAATATACAAGGAGAAGAAAAGTAACAGGCCGTGTTCTTGCCAGTTGTAGACTACATAGGCAAATAACGGAAATGACCTACAGCGGTTCCGCAGATCTCACGCCCTCCATTCAGAATTTGAATATGAAGCTTCTCGATCTTTCGCATCTAGTTCTCGCTCAATTTCAGCTACTAGATGCGCTACTGAGGCTGAATACCGAGCGTGCCGACAATACCAAAGATATCAGCGATGATGCGCATCTCCACAATCTTTTCATTCTACCACCGGCAGATAATATAGTGAAGGATGTCAAACTTGCGGCTGTTAGGCTTGGCAGGCGAAGAACCTAAATAAGGAGGCAGCTCAAGAGGCCCCTAGAAGGTACCGCTCAGCATCGCAACAGTTGCAGTCCAATCTCCCTGCTCGATGATGTGCCTGTACGGCTTGTTCTCGAGGTGAAGATCAGGGAATGTCTTCTTGAGACTCTTGAGTGTTGCGAGGTAACCCTTGAGATCGAGAGACTGGTCCGTCAGCCCGTAGACCTTGTCGTCTTGGGACAGGTGGAGAGCATCGGCAGTCAAGGTTCCAGCGCTGAATGCACCATCCGACGCGGTCATTGTAGCCTTGTTGGCCTTAGCGTTATCGACGCCTGGCTTGGTCGAGAGAGGTGCCGTGTAGGGGTTGAGCTTGATATCGGGTCAGGTCATCAGCTAGTGGGATAGGTACAATGCCCATCTGGCGGAACATGATAGGGCTATCTATCCAAAGGTACTCCTCCATCATCTATCCCCCGTCCCAGCGGGCAATGGTCATGAGATCAAACTTGATAGGCTTCATGGTAGGGGGTGACCAATTGCCGGATAGATCAGAGACAGCACCGCCGTTTATGGCAGACGAAACAGAAATCGCCACAGTCCAGTCCCCTTCACCAAATATGAGCTTGTAGTTGTGGTTGTGGGGAGCCGCGTTAGGATATGTGGAGAAGTAAAGACGAAGGTCCTCAATATGCTCTGTCAGGTTCATCAAGACGCCGCCGGGGTAGTACATGGTCGAATTGGCGTGATGATTGAAGCGGGCAAAGTCCTTTGCAATAAAGGCGTCATCCGAAATTTGCATCTGGCGTTCGTTTTCGGGCACTGCCCAATGGACTTCGATGTTCTGGTTGCCTGGGTGCATTGGGTCGAAGTCTGTGGCACCTAACGAGAGAGCTTAGCACAGGACCTAAACTCTCCAAGGAGTGGTGTGTCTCCACGAGTCATGAGATGGATGGCTGATGGAATGGAAAGACCACAAGCTGAAACAACTGTGGCCCACGAGGCCAGTGAAGCAATGGTCGGAAGGAGCATCGTGAAGTATCAATTGATAGAATGAAGTGGTTGATTGCTGTGGTGAACTTGAAAGAACCAGCTCAACTATTCTATTAAATACCTTATCAAAGGATAGACATATTGCACCGCCTTCAACAATTGGTAAGCTATGTATTTCATGGCTGATCTCGAAGAAGCCCCTTTCGTCTCTTTTCTGATTCCAGTCTCGCTGACTTTCTTGCCATCCTGGATGCTGCTTTGTCCTGTCCGTGTTTTCGGCCGGCCACCATCAGTCTGAATAATCAGGAGCCGCAGCGAGCTTGCTCGAAATGGCTATTAGCCCCCGTTATCGGCCACGCGAGGAAACACAAGGGATTAGGCCAGTGGTTGGAGGACTACGGAAGTCCATAGGGCTCACTGTTTCAAAACCTAAAATGTAGTAGACTTATACCTCTCGTACGTTTCCGTAAGTAGGAAAACGCCCCTATAATTGCATAAGAAAAAGATAGATTATATAAGCAATGAGTGGGGACCTGACTGGACTTGGCTTAGTGGTAATATCACGTGACCTAATTTTCTAATCATCATGAATAAGCCAAAAGCTTTATCTTCTCTTTTCCTTTAAATTCATTATAATTAGCAGGTAAGAATTATTATGACGGTTGGGTCCAACTGTGTTAAAC
>VYWZ01001696.1:0-10914 GCA_008711595.1 Fusarium xyrophilum
CTGTTTACAGCTCAACACAAGGGAAAGTAAGGAAGAACGTGTAAGCCGCGCAAAAAGGGGGTGTGCGCGAAATGTGGGTACGCGACGTTACCCGCCACAATTTTGCTGGCGCAGGGCAGGGCCTTACGTCAGCCTGCAGGCTAGGAGTTCACCTCGGGCATCCATGTGGTGTACATTTCTCTCACCTTAATGGAAGGCCTCTCACCGCCCCGGCGCCCAATGACCCGTTTGTAGGGATGAGTAAAAGAGGCACGTGATCTCGTGTCAAGTCTCTACACCCAGTCCGGGTAACGCGAGGCTCTCAACGCGTCATCCTCACGACATACGGAGACGAGGACAACATTGACGACCTCGGATTTGGGTGGACTGCCACTTATCTTGTGTTGCATTTTGATAGCCAAATTCTGGAATATCTCAAGAATTGATTGTCCCTATACAAGCTTTCAGTTGTGCAGCTGAAGGGCGAAGGCAACATGGGTGATGCCGATTCGGCCAACCCGCAGCTGCTGGCTTGGGTCAAAGAATGGCTCGATCTTGCGTGCGAACGCAATTCGAAAGGCGTTACAACGTACAGAACTGCCTATAATTCATTAAAAGCATGTCCAATCACCTTTGAACACCCTGCACACCTGCAGCAACTCAAAGGTTTCGGTCCCAAACTCTGCGAACGCCTTGAGCAGCAATTGAAGAAACACTGCGAACAAAATGGTCTGCCTATGCCCCCACACCCAAGGTCTCGTAAGGCGATACCAGTTGCTGGAGTCGACAATGGCGAGGGCTCTTCAAAGCCTGCCAAAAAGGCACGGAAACCTAAAGCATACGTTCCTGCTTTACGCTCTGGAGCCTATGCCTTAGTGATTGGCCTTTCTACGTTAGATGAAGACTCTTCTGCTGGAATGACAAAGGCGGAACTCATTGAAGTTGCACAACCGCATTGCGACTCATCGTTCTCGGCTCCTAGCGACCCTACCAAGTTTTACACCGCCTGGAATTCGATGAAAACTTTGCTGCAAAAGGAATTGGTGTACGAAAGAGGACGACCTCTACGGAGATACGCCTTGACTGACGAAGGATGGGAAGTCGCAAAACGCATAAAAGACACAGAGCACTGGCAGGCCGAGAATGGAAGAGCTAGAGACCCGACTTTAGCACAGCCTGTTAATCCAGATTGCCCACCAAGATCCAATCGTAGGCCTAGGTCGCCTTCTATTGAAATTTCCGAACCTACGAAAGCGCCTTCAGAATACCAATACGTTGTGTCTGATGGCCCAACAGTATCAGACGACAATTCGTTGCCAAATTTTACACCAATCCGACTACCTCCGGGGTCCTTTACGGTACACTTAGTGCTAGACGTTCGCGAGGTCAGGGCGAAGATTGATCGCGATTATATGCAAGAGGAGCTAGCAAAACTGGGCGCAAAACCCATCATGCGAAGTATGCAACTTGGAGATGCCCAGTGGATCGCGAGATGCCATGACCCAAATCTGCTCGTATCACAAGGTGCTGAGGGAGCCGAGGTCATTTTGGACTGGATTGTTGAAAGGAAACGCCTTGATGACCTGATAGGGAGTATCAAGGATGGTAGGTTCCACGAGCAAAAATTTCGCCTGCAGCGCTCAGGTGTGAGGAAAGTTATTTACATCATCGAGGAGATCTCCATGGACCCGGAAGTAGCATCTAGATATGCCGAAGCCGTCCGGTCAGCCATTGCCTCCACACAAGTCGTCAATGGCTACTTTGTGAAGAGGACGGCAAAAATGGACGACACAGTCAGGTATCTTGCTCGCATGACAGCGATGCTGAAGCGGACATACGAGAGCAAACCACTCAACGTCATTCCTACCAAAATTCTTACATCTCAAAATTATCTTCCTCTGCTGAAGCACCTGAGAGAATCTATATCTCCAGACTGGTATATCACTTATCCCGCCTTTTCGTCACTTGCATCCAAGTCAGAGTCTATAACTCTGCGAGACGTATTTTTGAAAATGCTTATGACCACAAAGGGCGTCACGGGAGAAAGAGCGCTCGAAATCCAGAAGCGTTGGAAAACTCCGTATGATTTTGTCAAGGCTTTTGAGGCTTGCGGAAGTGGCGAACAGGGGCTGAAACGCAAACGCGAGCTGGTCTTTAGTCAGACAAGTCATCTTGTCGGTCGAAAGAAGTTTACCAAGCCTTTGAGCACCAAAATTGCAGAAGTCTGGGGTGACGCATAATGATTTTGTATATATGCGAGGAGGCTAACGTGTACGCATACGGGAAAGGAGAGACATCCTGATTACAGTGAAAGGCAGACGGTACCAACAGGATGGAATGGTCGCTGTTTCAAGGAAATTGTATTTAAGTGTCAATGGTATCAAGCCAGTAGGATCCATGAGCGGAGTGATTCCCAAGATTATGAGAAGTACGAATAAACCTTTGATGATTGAATCTATCAAGCTCATGGCTCTCCGCCGAATCCCTGGGCCACGATTCTCTCGACGATCTTCTCAATAAAGGGAAACGAGGCAGCAGCTCCCGGTTCCGAGCCAACAACACCGCCCAGAGACTTCTCTGCATACTTGGCCATCATATCAACCTCAACATTGACAGTGTCGCCCTTCTTCTTCTGTGCCACGACAACCCTCTCTTGGGTGTACGCAATCAGCATGACCTCCCACCATGCTTCATCATCGTTGACCTTGGTGACAGTCAAGCTTGTGCCATCGATTGCGATGAAGCCCTTGTACACAATGTACCGTAGCATGTCCTTGCGGGCTGGCTGGAGCCGGAAGGTCAAGGCATTGCCATCCTTCTCAACAGAGAGGATTTCCGCAGTGGTGTCAACGTGACCCTGAACAAAGTGGCCGCCCATGCGGGTATCAGCCCTAACAGCACGCTCAAGGTTGACGTTACTGCCCTCCTCGAGATCGCCCAAGTTGGTAATGCGTAGAGTTTCGGGGGCAACGCCAATCGTGAAAGCCTCGGGGGTGAAGGATGTGACTGTAAGGCAGACGCCGTTGACAGAAATGGAGTCACCGTCATGGCAGTCTGAGAGGAGCGTTGAGCCAGGAGGAATGGAAATGGTCAGAGAGGTGCCTCCTGTTGAGTCATTGGTGTTGAGGTTGGACACAACTAGAAGCATGTGAGTGAGTGAGTATCGAAGATAGATTTGAATATAACGGACCTCCCACTTCTTCAACAATTCCGGTAAACATGATGAGATGTATGCTTCGATGCTTGGGTCGGTGATGTTGAATAGGCAGGATTATATGCCGAAGCTGTCGGAAAGTCTACAGGTAACAAGCAATGACAAATGCTTAATGAGTCGGATGGGTACTGATGCATGCCCCGCACTGCCCGGGTCTGAAAGAAATACTGGGATAGCCTTCTATTACCGCACAGGCATTGATTTCGTAAAACTGTATTCAGCAGAGTGGTAAAGCAGTTCCTTGGGAGCCCGTTTGTCTAATAATACGACTCGATAAACCTGCCTATATGCCTACTAATGACGGTTCATACCAAACTTCCATGTTACAAGGTGGGGTGGCATTCTGTCCATCTATGCCCCTCAGTCTTCAGAGAAGTGCCTGGCTTTGAAGAATGGCAAAGGTAGCAGTGTAAATGGTGAGACGGCAGCAGAGCCTACTTTGACTAGCAAGCACATGAAATGAAAATTGTATTTCGTTTGCCACCATTGGTCAACTTTTGCCTGGAGAGGAAGAAGAGGTAGAGACAAGAATCGAAAACCAAGATTCACGGCTGGCGGCGACCCTCCTGGGTTGTTATCGATAAGACCCGCCTAAATTTTCCAGGTCCATTTCCCACTCAACACCAAGGTACAAGCCTCTGACAGAACAAGACCGTCCATCTAGCTACACAATATCTCGTTTACAGCTTTTACAACAGTCGCCTTTCCATTGGATCTTACACCCTGATATTTCACCGTGGCTCACACATAGCCTTCTATAACACTGCCACATCATTACTCTTTCCAGAATCGTCGACATATCTCATATCAATCACACACCTCGCCTCAGAGCATTATGGCGCCCTCGAGACCGGACGCCAAAAAGACAAATCCTGACATCGCAAGACTCCTTGTCGATGCGCAAACTCAACTCGAGGTCGGGAAATTAGAAGAGGCTGCCACCCTTGCCCAGCAAGCTCTTGATGCTGCCGGTCAGGGCGGCGACTTTGAGCTCAGTGCTGCCAATCTTCTAGGTACAATTTTTGTCGAGTCTGGTGATATTGACGAGGCGCGAGCCGCGTTCGAGCGCGCAGTCTTCCTTGACGAAGACGGTACCGTAGATGAGAAGATTGGCGGAGGTCCTGAGAAGTTCCTGCTACTTGCACAGCTTAGCGAGGAGGGTGGTCTCGATAGTGTGCAATGGTATGAGCGAGGTGCTACCGCTCTTCGAAAGCAGATCGCAGTTCTGAGCGAGCTTCGATCACCAACCCCTGAGCAAAGGAACGCCCTTCAGGACAAGCAACACAAGCTTGGAGGAGTCCTGTGCGCTGTGGCTGAAGTGTACATGACCGATCTGTCATGGGAACCTGATGCCGAGTCACGTTGTGAGACTCTTATCACCGAGGCTATGCTCCTCGCCCCTGCTGCGCCAGAGACATGGCAAACAGTCGCCAATGTTAGAATCTCGCAGAACCGCGCCAACGAAGCTCAGACAGCTCTACGCAGAAGTCTCGAGCTGTGGCAGAAGCTCCCTCCTCAGCACCCCGATGTTCCGGAATTCCCCACCAGGATTGCGCTTGCTCGTTTGTTGATGGAGACCGAATTGGAAGATGAGGCATTGAGTGTGCTTGAGCGACTTGTTACAGATGACGACACAAGTGTTGAGGCATGGTACTTGGGTGGTTGGTGTCTATATATCACAGGCGAAAAGCTCAAGGCTACTGCCTCAAAGCCATGGAACGACGAAGCCAAGGTCAGCGAGGAATGGAAGGAATCATGGAAGTCATCGCGGCAATGGCTTATGCAGTGCTTGAAACTCTATCAACAGCAGGATTACGAAGATGAGCGCCTGGGTGAGCATGCCAAGGAATTGCTATCAGAGATCAACAAGGAGCTTGGTGAGCCGGTTGATGGCGAGGAAGATGACTGGGAGGATGCCAGTGATGGCGCAGAGGAAGACGCTGAGATGCAAGGTTGATGACTTTTGTAAGGACAGAGAAATTGGACAAGTGAGCATCACGTATGGCGTTTAGGAACAAAAATGGGCATATCTAGAAGAAATCTTGTTGCCTCTAGTTGTAGTTAAAACTGGATGGCCTAGACCCAAGTCTATATCATCAGGACAGTACTAGGCCTCCCAATACCTTTCGTAGCCATTCAAGGCCATATAAATCGGTGGCAACATCCGTCGTCTCAAGCCGTAGTAAGCTGTTCGCCTTTTTGTATCAGTTCCCAAGCCCAAACTCCTAGGTAATGTATGTTTATTATAATATACCACCTTATGTGGCCTCAACTTTGAGTTTCTCGATACCCTCGACAGGCATGTCGTCCTCTTCCTCTTCACCCCTACCAGCAAGACCCCTCTCCCAAAGCTGTCTACCTGTCATGCGGGCGGGCTCCTTGGTCTTCGCCTTCTTCAGCTCAGCAAGACGCTCCTCTTCCTCCTGCCGCCTCTTCTCCTCCATCTCCTTCAAGAAAACATCCCGCCATTTCAAAAATGTCTCAGGCGTGACAGCTGTGCCGTGAAATCTCTTGTTCTCCTCTGCCTCAGCAGCCAGCGCAGCTTCCTCGTGTGCCTTTACGATGATGTCCTTGCGTTCTTGGACAAGCTGCTCGGCATTATCCTTCAATGTTGATACAACTGCAAAGATCATGGCCATGCCGAGGTTTTCTTGAATAGTATCGTCGAGACTGGCAAGGAGCTGGTCGCGGTCTTCTGCGACGTTGAAGTGTTGGTGGGGTGTGGCATTTGGAGAAGCGAGGATGTCGAGATGGGGTGGCTTTTCGGGATAATCTTCTGGATATCTCACTTGGAGAAGTATGGTAGGAGAATCTTGATCTTCTTCCCCTAGAATGTCCAACGCGACTGATACTCTAAACTCGGTTTCAGAGATATCTACAGGAATGGTTAGACAAAGAAGACAACATGTTTTTTCAGCGGGAGATTTGTACCTATGATTTCATCGGGGAAAATAGATTCGAGCACTTCACGCTCTTCGATTTGATCTTCTCGCCCCATTTCAACGTGTTGTCTTTGGGTGCCTTTATCAAACTGTAAAATGTTACTTTTGATAGAGCCGAAGGACGAGAGTCCTATAAGAGTCCTTATGGAAGTGGAGAGGCTGATAGGCCGCGGGGTGTTTTGCGGAACAGGTTTAGTGTCTGGTTGACCGCCCGGCAGTTCCAAAGGCTCTACTCTGTACCGTCCGTGTTAACTAGTTGACGCTCAGACTTCTAATTTACTGGACCTGACCCGAATTCATATCACTGAAATCTCACGGACCTCGTGGACGGACTTGTGGACTTCGGTATATTACTCTGTTCTGCTCATCTCATGCTTCATCAAACTTCAATCAATCCTGTTGTTACTCAGGTGTCTCCACGTTCAATGCGCCAGGTGAAACTTGATGTAATATCCATTCACCAATGACCTCAAAGCTCCCGTTTTTTCCTTGCATATCGATTTAGTGATACCGACCGACCCGATCAATACTCGTCCCAGTCACAGAGCGGGACTATGGGCTCGTTACCCGTTAACCCCTTTGCCGCCAGTCTCACAGCTCGGCCATCAAGGTAATTCTGATAGGGAGCCTTGGGGATTCGTTTTTGGTTGTCCTCCCATAGTTGATATTCGACAACTTGCCAAACTTGGAGTTGGTCCATGAAGTTCCCTCGTGGCTTCACCTTTCGCTTTGCCCTGACTTCAGCGATAATGACGTCCAAATCCAGTTCTCGTTGCCGCATTAGATATGCTATTGTAACGGGTGCTGATCGGGACATCCCAAGGCGACAATGGATCAATACATTCGACTCTCGCGCCGAATCATCGCTTTCGATGGTTGAAGCAGTATCAATGTCGGATTCTTCTGAGATAGTAGAAGATGGCGAGCGTAGTGAACCGTGACGATCTAGTTGTAGGTCGATAAAGTCGCAGATGTCGTCTAATAAGCACAGAATGTCCATCGTTGAGGTATCTGAGGTATCTGAGGTACCAAGGCAAGGCACAAATAGATGACACTCTTGGGGGACTATTTGCCTGTTTTTAGGACTATCCCATTTCGAAGCTGGGCCATCAAGGAGGGAAACTATTGCTGTGATGTTGTGATGGCGAAGAACATTGCGGTTCATGAAACTCGCAACGTTCCCTACGAACAGATTCGGAGCAACCTGAGATATTGATGGGGAGTCCATATCATCTGTCATTGATCAGAGTAGGATCTTTCAGTTTCAATTGACTCTGTAAAGTGAAAGTTGATCGTACTCAAATCACCTACGCCGGAGCCGGGAACGTGCTGCATTGCACTTATGCAGACCCCTCACATGCGAGACTACTTCAGTGGCAACTCACAGGACTTCAATGCCTGTTATGTTGTGCAATGAGTTCGTTGTGGCACCGAATGCCCTTGCATTCCTGAATCTCCCAGTACGAACGAGTTCCAGTCAACCGATGCATGATATGAGCCTGGGCTCGGTAGTATGTCGACTGCAGTCGGGAAATGTAACCCGATCTAGGGGAGCCAAATGCCGTTCACATATTAACTGGCCCAGGTCTTTTACATCAAAGACTTCTTCAAATACTATTATTTGCTTTTGATCTGTAGTCCCTTGCTACTGGTTGGTGCTGAACTCGCCGTCAGACACACCTCCTAACGCTCGAGAGAGATCATGTTTCTACTTACCAAATATAACAGTCTCTAGCACTCAGGATCTCTTATTGTTCTAGAACTGCTCTCTTGTAATTTTTCTACGCTGCAAATAGAGATCACATGCCTAGCTGAAAGAGATAACAGGTTCCGAACTCGTTAGGACACAAGCATAACCACCTAGCATGAAAGCCAACCGGGACTTTTCTAATAGTTAATATAACAACAAAACCAAAGTGTCTTTGTTTCAATCACGTTCTTACTACGGGTGTAAGAGTATGACGAGGGGTGCACGTGACTCTTATCCACGATACGTAAATAAGAAGAGTGGGGCCGCTCTTATCAGTTAGCCAAGCGGGAGTTCAACCTTATCAGTAGAAAAAAAAGTTGCCGGACTGAATTGCGACTCTGCATCTACCCATCAAGTTCACGGCAATGGCTACCAAATCCGCAGCTGTTGGCAACAAGCGAAAGTCCGCTCCTGGCGGCAAGGCAAAGACTGATTCCAAAGTTAAGAAGGCTCGACTTGAAGAGACTAAGGTCCGGAAGCAACCCGCCGAAGAGCCCGAGGAGGATGGCGGTGCCGAACTGAGTGAACAGACTCCCCAGACGTCTTCGAATAGTGCTCAGAATGGAAAGAACTATGAGCGAGGTATGTTATCCGGTAGAGACCGCGTTCGCGCCTGGCCAATGCTAACTGTTCTCCTAGGCCAAACTTCACGCGAATCCCATGCCAAACAAAAGCAGCTCGCCCAGGAGCGTAAGGCCGCTAAGCCTCTTGCTGACGAAGTTCAACGCACAAAGAAGCTGTGGGAACGGCTGCGACGAAAGTCTCACGTTCCTAAGGAGGAGCGACAGACATTGGTCGACGAACTATTCACCATCATCACGGGTCGCATTAAGGACTTCGTCCTCAAGCACGATGCCGTGCGAGCTGTTCAAACCGCCATAAAATACGCTTCGCCTGAGCAGAGGAAGCAGATTGCCCGTGAGTTGAAGGGTACATATGCTCAGCTTGCTGAGAGTCGATATGCCAAGTTCTTGATCGGAAAGCTTCTTGTCCAGAACGATGAAGAGATCCGCGATATCATCGTCCCCGAATTTTACGGCCGTGTCCGAAAGATGATCAACCACGCCGAGGCATCATGGATCCTCGACGACATTTACCGAGGCGTTGCGACAAAGGAGCAAAAGGCCATTCTTCTCCGCGAGTGGTACGGTCCCGAGTTTTCTCTTAGGGAGCTCACCAGGGACACGGAGCCCACTGGCGACCTCAAGACTATCCTGGAATCTGAGCCCAGCAAGCGCAGCCCCGTTATGAAGACTCTGGTTGACATGATTGGTTCTCTTGTCAACAAGAAGATGACCGGTTTCACTATGCTTCATGATGCCATGTTCCAGTACTTCTCCAACACCCAAATCGGTACGGAAGAGTTCACCGAGTTCTTCGAGATGGTCAAAGGCGACGAGAGCGGAGATTTGTTGAAGAACATGGCTTTCACTCGTAATGGCACCAAGCTCACATGCCTGCTTCTCGCCCATGGCTCCTCAAAGGACCGAAAGCAGATTCTCAAGACATATAAGGACACCTACCTCCTTATGTCCGGCGATATTTGGGCCCACCTTATCCTCCTTACCGCCTACGACGTTGTCGATGACACCAAACTCACTGCCAAAACCATCTTCCCCGAGCTCATCGGCGAGGGCGACAACATCGCCCAGAATGTTGTCGCAACAGCCAACAACCCCTTTGCCAGGTCAACAATTCTTTACCTTTTCGAGGGATTAGCCAAGAGTCTCTTCCCTTCTAGCCAATCATTTGATGTCGAGCTTCTCAAGGAGGTTCACGAGATCCGGAAGACGACAAGTAAGAAAGATGAGGACATTCGACGCAAAGAACTCATTACTGCTGTTTCTCCCCAGCTCATCACCGCCATCGCAGAGGCACCCACTGAGCTGACCGCGACCGCTTTTGGGTGCCAGTTCATCACCGACATTCTTCTGTCAGGTGTCGGTGAGAAGCAAGCTGCTCTTGAGGCCATCGCTCAGTCAGCCAGTGGTGACCCCAGCCAGGAGCCAGCCGAAGACGACCTTCAACCCCAGATCCACATTTCACGGACGCCTCACGGCGCTCGCATGCTCAAGTCGTTAATCCAAGGGGGCAAATACGACAAAGCAGCTGGCAAGATCATCCCTGTAGACCCGCCTCTGGAGTTCTCCAACACTCTCTATCCCGTCATTAAGGAACACATCATGGACTGGGCCACCGGCCCCGGCTCATTTGTTGTTGTGGGTCTTCTTGAGGCCCGTGACTTCAGTGAGGTTGATGCGCTCAAGAAAACACTCAGGAAGAATAAGAAGATTCTTGAGAAGGCTGCGACAGAGGAGACAGCTGAGCAGCAGGCGACACGTGAGGCTCAGGAAACCGCGCCTAAGGGCGCTAAGAAGGGTAAGAAGAAGGGCGACAAGCCTGTTGGTAATACTGGTAGCAAGCTTTTGTTGGAGAAGCTGTAGACACGGTTCGAAGATACTGGACAATGGATAGAGAGGAGGTGCTTTATTTATCATATATCAGGCGTATAAAACTGGGGTGTTTTTGACAATGATATCACGGGCTATGATATATTGCTTACCTATCCATTTTCTGACTGTTCCATTGCAGCTAAGTGACCAGCACTGATTTTCATCGAATATTGCGAGCATGATGAAACGACGCATAAGGTACAATTGCGAAGGAAATGCGACCCAGGCAATCATTGGCCGCCTTGGGTTGGTGCTGTGCAACGATGTACACAACCAACAGTTACAGTAGCGCGCCACAAGGGTCGCACATGGCAGTGGCGGTTGTATATGCCCGTATGTCGATGAGGCCCCCATAGTAAGGGCTCTTTGGGACGTAGGGTGTGAAAGGAATGTACTGTGGTGCTCGTTGAGAAGTGGGAGAACACCATGAGATATTATATACATACCTGCATGTGGATGCTAACATCCTCACCTGCGTATATCACTCGATTGTGGTTCGGACGACCTCTCTGCGTTTTATGGAAGAGTGCCTGGCTGTTGGATGTAATCGTTTTTTGGGTTTTTTTTTTTTTTTTT
>VYWZ01001700.1:0-13665 GCA_008711595.1 Fusarium xyrophilum
AAGTGGGTCACTTACGTTATTTGCTATCCCTGCGGACTGTATGGGGGAGCCCGCCTTGTTCTGCTGCTTATTTGAGGCGTTTAGTTTTGCTCTAGTCCCATCCTGAGACTTTGATTGGTGGTGACCAAAATGCAGTAAACCAAAGATTGAAATAATGGTTCGTGACGCCGCGCGTAGAAAAGAGACCAGCAATGAATAATAATAAGAGGTTTGAAGTCTTCGCGTAGTACAGAGATCTGCAGTGAAAGTCCAAGCACCATACATACGCAAGATACTACTACCCTTTACACGCTGTCCTCCTGAAAAGAAAGGGATACGAGAATACCTGTAATAGTGCATGACGATATGTGGTCTATCCGTTATAGACCGGGATTAAGGATCAAGAAACCTGGAAGACGCAAGGACTCACTGAAGATAGGGGCGCCAGCTCAACCCACCGCTCCAGCTGTGATATGCCTAATTAGGAAAGTTTCCAGAACAATGTAGCGAATATGTTAATTGAACTTTGCCACCCCAGGATGAAAAGCTACCTGTTTCATTCATGATAGCAGGACGGCAAAACACCAATTACTCTGGTCGATTAGAAGAAAAGGAACAAGAATTAGTGCTTAAGAGCGATGATCCCACCGAGCGGAGTCAAGAATCTGTGTAAATGCAGTAACGTCATACACTCCATGCATTACGAAAAGATGGACCAACCATTTCTCGATTACAAAACCAAAGATCATGGCGCCGCCCAGAACTGCACTTCTTGAATCATCGACGCCCCCGAAAACATATACAAATCACTGACACCTACATTGCCCAGATAATGACACAGTGATACCAAAAATAGATCGCATGATGAACTGCAGAACAATTAGCTGCCGATATGTCAATGTTTTACTGCTTCGTGAAACAACGCCCACACATGCTCACGACATTCACACAAGGGTTCATGTTGAACATGTCTTTCCAATCATGCCGTCATTCCAGCTCTTCGATATATCCCATCTATGACAACTCCTATAAAATGCATTTCCTTCTACAGGACGATCAGTCCCGTTGTGTTTGGTTTTCCATAGTCTAGTTCAAAGCAATCATAACCTCCTTTCAAAACGTCTCTTCTTTTGCGTGTGAAAGCATTTAGTCGTCAGCGAAAGCCTCAGCTCGGGCCTCGACGCTCTTCTGCGATTCATCCTTGGAGGGCCGGTTGGCAATGAGGCGCTCACTAGTCAGTACCGCAGACTCTGTCGTATGGTGGAAGGTACTTACAACCAAGTTTCTCAAGAGGATAGCAATGGTAACCTTGCCGACGGATGGCACGTAGATCGAGGCCTTGTCCTTAATGGCGGGACCATCAAAGTTTCTGTACGAGGAGAAGTTGATGCAGACAGCACCATCGCGGATGAGCTCGGTGGGAACCTTGAAAGACTCGACGGGAACTCCTCCGATGACAACGTCACTGAGGGGAAGGCAGTCCTCGAGCTTCCAACCCTCCTTGTCCTCGACCTGATGGCGGGCCTTCTTGATACCCTCTCCTCGGGTGAAGATCTGGACACCAGTGACATCGACAGAGTAAACGGTGGCGCCATCGTTGGCGAGGAGGGCAGCAAGAGGTCTGCCGTTGACCTCGGATCTGTTAATGACAGTGACAGTCTTCCCGAAAAGTCGGTTCCCGGAAGCCAGGATGGGGTTGTAGATCTGCAAGTACTCAAGGATCTTGACAACAGCGAGAGGAGTGCAAGGAAGGATGGACTTCTTGCGGTTCTCAGGAGGGTCAATGAAGCGAATGTTGTGGTACATGTTGTGGATGTGCTTGTGTCGAAGACCCTCAACGTCCTTTCCAAGGTCAACCGACTCCTGGATGTACTTGTCGTGAGACGGGTTGTTGTGGAAGATAGGGTAGTAGACAATCATGCCGTCGACATCGTCGTCTTGATTGGCCTTCATGATCTCCTCCTCGAGAAGCTCCTTGTCCACAGTTCGGAGGTCAAAGTTGAATCCGCTATGTTTTGCATTAGCGCCAGGTCGAGGGGCAAGCATCACCCGATAGACTGGGCGATATTCAAGCCACGCGGAGGAATATCTCACTTCTCTTCACAAGTCTTCTTGGACCACTCAGCGTACTTTACGGCAGCGGGATCACCGTTGGCGAGGAAAGCAGCCAGTGTGGGAGTGCAAGGGTTCTCGCCCTGGATCTTGGCCAGTGTGTCCTTGACCTCACCTAGATAACCCTTGGCGATAGTCTCAGCCGTGATGACCTTGCAGGTCTTGGGGACAGTTGAAGTAGCCATTGCAAAGGTTCTCAGACTGCGGAAGCAAGTTGTTATCTGAGATCTCATAGTCAGTCACATGTATTGCTTCTCAAACTTGTATCTTCTCTCCTGTTCTCTTCTCATGTGAAGTCTTTCCAAGGTGAACAAACACACCGAGAAGATCCCCACACTAATCTGGCTAGGAGCCGTACTACCAGCATTTTTTGGGGTGAGGGGGGAAGAAGCATGATGCCGTTACAGGAGCCATTAGCACGTGATGAAGTGCCCAAGATATTCCAGAAAGTTCACATACCTTGACGAAAATGGGTTGATTCAAATTTGACCAGAAGCTGGAAGTTTGAGGAGAAAAAAGAAGAACAGATTAATCACAAGCAATTGTCCCCCCACCAGAGAAAACAAAACTCCGAGTGACCATGGAGGGGCATCTTTGAAGGAAAAATGTTTGCGCAAAAAAATTCAGACCCTGCAGCCACCCAGTCAGAGTCGAGCATTTACAGTGCCCCTCTTACTGCATAAGGCTTAGCGGGATAGTGTTCCAGCAGTGAGAATTACAGAGGAATGCTCTAGAGATTCAAGATTTTCGAGGTTATCTTGATACTAGGAAGTCCTGCTCAAAAGACCGGGCCTAAGCCGAGGGAAAGAGTAAAATTTGCTGCATTGACATCCATTGGAGGTATGTCGCGGAAACTAAGTAATTGTTCATATTCGAGTTGAAGGTTCTTCTAGCTTCTGCCTCTGCCGATTTCGGCGCTTGTTTAAACGCTCAACGAGTTCCACTTACAACCTCGACTCGTTTTCAACAATAGGAACCAATTATCGTCGGGCTAACGTTGACAGCCTCAGGTTCACTGCTTCCAGAAAAGAAGAAGAGCAAGAATTGGCAGCAGAAACCTGCAGAGAAACGTGTTGGCTTTTGGACGTCCAAGCGGACGGCACAGAAAGTTCCAAGCCTCAGATCCCTGAACCCAATATTGCTTTCCAGCGCTTTTGTGGTCGCGCAGAGACGCCCGGTGGCTGTATGGCTTTCGATAGTCGCTGAGTTACTCGGGGTTTCGGGGAAATTCGAGGTCTTTTTGTACTGCGCTGAGCATTCCACAGTGAACGGGCAGTGCTTATGTGCCTTTTCAAGGTTCTTGTGATGAGTGAGAAGCCCGGTGTTAATCACCAATTATGATAGCCTGTCATCAGCGATGGGGTCATGGAACGGCCTATCTACAGCATGAAGATTCAGGGAGATCAAAGAGTCTTCTGGGCCATCCAAAGGCCTTCAAAAGGTCATTTCTCGTGAACGGTCAGTCCCCAGGTGTTGTACTGCTAGACTGCCCCAGTACCGACGATCCGGAGCCCCCAAATCTTGACACAACACCACCACATCAGAACGCCCACGAAAAGATAGGATAATTCCCTAGCGCCTTGCTGTATCTGGTACGATCCTTCTGAGATTTGACCCAGGAATCAGGTCGTTTCCGAGTTCGAACCATTTTCTCATCTCCGTTGGTTCCAAAGCCTGTTCTCCCTTTATCGCTAAGACTCCAATCCATATGCTATATATATGGCACTACCCCGCTAACCTTTGGCTGCGCCGAGATTCACATTTCAACGCTCCAAACACCACCACGGACTTCTCTCTCAACCGACTGGGTGCTAGTCAATGCCTCTGGACAAAATCCAACGTACAGCGGCTCGGGGATCGCAGTAGCCTTGTCCCTCATCGCGGCTCTTGTCTGATTGCCCTGCTACAGCCGGTCACACCTGGCACACCTGGCGCCCCTGACCAATGGCATGTTGGATATTTGACCGCGGACGACCAGTTTATCGTAGGTGAGCAGCTTGGCTTGCAGCTAGGAGCTCACCAGGCTAGTACGTCGTAGTAGCTTCGGTACATGGCCGCCAGTCTGAACGGCTAATGATGATGCTGCTGCAGGGCTCTGTCTCGCCATGCCATGCCCACGCGAGGACGCGTCTTGTCTGCCGACCTGCATTCTTTGAGACAGAACATGGAAACCCAAGTCAAAAAGCACATGCAAATACCTGCCATTCGTCTGAATCATTATCTCTGTCCGTCAATCCAGTTCCGAAAATTGGCTGCCCTTTCCCGCCCGCTTGACTGATTACGCCTCGACACTTGAGATTATCTAATCAGGAGCTGTCAGGGGCTCATGGCATGTTTTTCTCAAAACACCAACACATTTCTCGGATACTTCACATAAAACACTGCACTTCAACGGGCCGCTCTTAGCCCCCGTCATCAGCCAAGTTCTCATCGGATTAACGAGAATTCGTTTGCAGAAATCTGGGTTGAGCATCTCCGGGCCTCCGGATTATCACTGGCTTGTTCACTCACCACAGTCTCATTGAGACAGCAAAGCCAGATAGACCTCTTATCGACTCGAATTCCCACAAAAAAAAGTATCTAGGAAATCCGGAGAAACAGTTTTCGATATTCTTGTCAATCTGGGGTCGTGGAGTATACGATATTCTCATTCTATATATCTTCTAAGCATTGTCCATCTCCAAAAAAGATATTCACCAAGCTCAACATCGCCAAGCAACTCAGAGACAAAGGGAAGCCTGTTAGCTCTCACAAATTCTTTCATCCGTTCTCAAGAGTGTCAAGTTAGTTGTCTCGACATTTCTCAATCTCGTCGATCAGCTTGGTTAAGATGGGTTTTCAAATCGCCCACCTGTGGAAGGCCCCTGAGGTCAATCCCATCAGCCGAAAAGCACGAAGTGTGCCTATGCTCAACCCTATCGACATCTATGGTCGAGTATTCTCTTTCTCATGGCTCGGTTTCATGTTTGATTTCTGGGCATGGTGAGTCTCAAAAAACCAAATGTTGTTGATGTGATAATCTGACTGAGATTTACAGGTACACCTTTCCACCCCTATTGACGGTCACTATCAAACAAGATCTTCATCTTACACCGGCTCAAATCGCAAACTCCAACATTGTATCTCTATCTGCTACCTTCTTCCTTCGATTCTTGACCGGTCCTTTGTGTGATCTGTATGGACCTCGACGTGTATTCGCCTACTTGATCCTCCTCGGCTGTTTTCCCATTGGCCTCGCACCGCTCGTCAACAGCGCCACCGGCTTATATATACCTCGGTTCTTTATTGGCATTCTCGGTGCAACATTTGTGCCTTGCCAGGTTTGGCTACCGGTTTCTTCGATAAGAATGTTGTCGGCACTGCCAACGCCCTTGCTGGTGGCTGGGGTAATGCAGGTGGTGGAATGTAAGTGAACATCCTCTCATGACACTTAAAGCCTTTTGATGTGTAAGAGTTGTCAAAGAACGAGTCTCTAACTTCCTGAATAGCACTTACTTCATCATGCCTGCCGTCTTCGACTCATTAGTAGCTCATCAAGGCATGTCCCCTTCCAAGGCATGGAGGGTTACCTTCATTATCCCCCTGACCTGCCTGATTGTCTGCGGTCTTGGAATGCTATTCCTATGCCCCGACAGCCCTATGAGATCGTGGGAGGATCAGGCTATGCTCGTCAGGAAGAACATGGAGGCTCACGGAATGTCTAGTTCTGGTGACGTTACCCCCATTCGTATACCTGACCGCTGCGGTTCAGATGAGGAGAAGAACCCCGGTGAGGAGAGAGATGTCAAGGTTGGCGACCACGAGCACCCTATCTCGCGCAACGAGGCCATTGAGTTCGCCCGAGGCGAGGTCATCGTCAAGCCAACTCTTCGTGAAGCCCTCCATGTCTGCTACTCTCCCCAGACTATCTTCCACGTGGCGACCTATGCATGCTCCTTCGGTGGCGAGCTTGCTATCAACGCCATCCTGAGCTCCTACTTCAAGAAGAACTTCCCCCATCTGGACCAGACCAAGGCCAGCAACTACGCCGCTATCTTTGGTTTCCTCAACTTCCTCAACCGACCTCTTGATGGAGTCATTGCCGATATCATCTACGACAAGTGCGGACGCAACCTCTGGCTCAAGAAGGCCTGGATTGTCGCTTGTGGTGTGCTGACTGGAGCTCTTCTCATTGTCATCGGAAAGGTCAACCCCTCTGAAGCCAATGGTGGTGATATCGGTAGCTTGGTCGGCCTCGTCGTGGTCATGGCCATCTTCATCGAGGCTGGTAATGGTGCCAACTTTGCTCTTGTACCTCACGTTCACCCCTCTGCTAACGGTATTCTCTCAGGTCTGACCGGTGGCGGTGGTAACTTTGGTGGTGTCATGTTTGCTGTTGTCTTCCGCTTCATGCACGGTGGTGATGACTACGCCATGGGTCTCTGGGTCATTGGCATTATTGCCATTGCGTTGAACTTGGCGGTTTGCTGGATCCCTCCTCTGCCCAAGGGCCAGATTGGTGGTCACTAAGTGCAGAATGGCAGTATTGGAAAAGTGAAAAATATGAATGGAATAGACGAGTGTTTTATGAGCTTGTTAACTGGTTCAAATGGCGAGCGGGCGCGCACTGGAATTGGTCACGATCTGGGAATGGTTAAACTATCGTTGGGGTAGAAGGAATTGGTATGGAACAGCTAGGATATCCCGCCGCATGAGGCTCGATGCGAGATTATTTCATGAATGTTATTGGATTATTATTAAACCAAGTTTCCTCCAAGTAGTGCGTTTTCGACGTGCTTCTTATCATGCTTAGAGCGAAGTGACACACACGTATCCGATGAGCTCAACCTCCCATTATTCTCATTAAGCTGTACACCGTAACCCATCATGATCATTATGATGGTCTTTGTATCACCTGTAACCATCATTTGACAGCCGCTCATCAACTGACGTCATCTGTACCCAAGACCGAATGACGTGCGCAATGAGACATTTGATGGTCCTGTCGATCAGAAGCCACAAACGCCGCGCCCGATTGACAGAGAGACAAGAGGCGCGCTACAGGCTACAGCTGCACCGGGCGGGAAACGGGCTTTTTCGTCTCTCCATTGAGAGGTTGTGAGACGGGACACGAGTATGAGACCTGCGTACGCAATCAACTAACTACACGCCGAGTTTTTACATGTCGCTGTTACTGGATCAACTTGACAACGAGACTTGGCATGTGTTTTCTATAGATAGGTCCCCATTGCCGTGATTCTCATACGATTGAATTGTCTTGTCGTGCTTGGAAGGGGAAACACCTCAAGTGGCCTTTCGTGTCGACGCAGCCTTAGCTATGACAAGAAACCCGTGACTACCCCTTACACCAATTCTCAGCAAGGGTCCCACTACAAGCATTTGATCAACAGGGAGGCTTAACAACGAAATAAACACCATGAACCTATATTCAGTTACCCTCTCACAGCATCTGCATTCCAGCCCGAGGCCGGTGGTATGGGGCTTCAAGCTCATGCCAAGGCAGCCAGCCACTCCCGGTAACGGTTGAAACGAACATTGACAGCTTTGCAATGCCTTAACATTCCTGTTAGCCGTAGTGCCTCATTATTAGGTGGGTGTGTAGATAGCATATGATGGAGACGAGACGATGTTGGGGAACTAATGGGTCAACTCGTTTCAACTTTCTACAAAACGAGAAGGGAACTTGGCATAACAAGGACATGTAGACACGCAAGTCCAATATAGAGGAGAATAATAAGCAGGCAGATGCTCGGTTTGCTCTACACAAAGAACCCGATCAGCAGTATATGCATATGCGCCGAAGGATACATCCTGGTCGTTTCATCCTACGAAAATCCTCATGTCCATACGAGCAAACCAGCGACTGCATCACTCAGCATAGTTCAACGCAAAGAATAACTCTGTGTTGAAAAAGAAATGGGTATTGTAGCAATAACACTAGTCGACAGGAATCTCTCGGGAAAACAAAAGCTGGGTCATATGTCTATTAGACGTAGCGGCGAAGGAACACATGGCAGCTACATCAGGGGAACTTGATCAAGACAAATAACCCAAGTGGGTTTTATAGTTTTTCCTCGATACATAAACAATCCAGAAAACCTTCCAACTCGTAGATACCAAAAGAAGCAACGTATGTGCGCAACAAAGGCCTGATATACCCAGACTGCTCCATACCTGAAGAAACGAGAAACCCTCTAAAATGCAGTCATGAAGTCATGACGCCACGCAGGAACCAAAGACAAGATTGGTGCGCGGCCTCGCTTACAGAGCGAAAGCGACCACGACGAGACCAGCAACAACGGCAATGGGAGCGCCGAAGCGGGCAGCACCAGAGACGGGGACGGGAGTAGGGGTGGCCTGGCCATAGACGGGAGGCTGGCCAGCGGGCTGAGCAGGGTGGTTGTAGACAGGAGGGTTGGGAGCAGTGCCGTTCTGGGCAGGGGGAGCAGGAGGAGCAGGGTAGTGGGTCTTGACAACGGGGACAAAGGTGGTGGGAGAACCAGCAGTGTTGTTGCAAGGGACGGTGACGGTCTCGGAAACAGCAACGACGGTGGTCTCAGCGACGGGGTAAGCGGGCTTGGTAGGCTTAGGCGCGACGGAGGGGACCCCGTAGTCGTTCTTGGTCTGAGAGGCCTTGCTCTGAGTGGACTTGCTCTGAGTGGGCTTGTTCTCGGACTTCTTGGCACGCTCGATCTTGAAGGGGAAAGAGTACTGGAAAACCTCGGGGTTGCTCTCGAGCTTGAGGACGAGACCGTAGACGTTCTGGTCTCCGAGGGTGGAGTCAATGGCCCAGCTGTAGGAAGCAGCATCGTTGTCAATGCCAGCTGAAGAGTTTGTTAGTGAAAGTGATCGAATGTGCTGCCGTGTTCCGTCTCTACTCACTGGCAATGGTCTCGATGGGGACCTGGGTGTTCTGGGTAGTACCACCGATCAGAGAGATGGAGATCTTCTCGCCGGAGTACTTGGGCTTGGCCTGCCAGGTGATCTCGAGGGTCTTGCCAGCGGAGACCTCCTCCCAGTTGGTGGGAGTGAGAACGGGGTCGAAGTCGGCGACCTGGGCGAGAGCCTTGGCGGCGAAGGCCATGAGGGCAGCGGCGGAGATGGTGAACTGCATTTTGAAGGCTGGATTTAGGAATTACGGTATATAGTAACTGTATCGAAGGAAAAGAGAGACGGGTTTGGATTATAAGAAGCTGTGAAGCAACCTAAAATTATTAAGTATGAAAAAGAGTGTGGTAGGCTGACAGCCGAAAAGAGTGACTGGTATGAAGGTGGTGGTGAAGAGAGAGAGAGAGAAAAACAAGGAGAAGCAGAGGATCAAGCTGGGGTTTTGTGATCAATGCCAGAGGGGGACTGGGCGTGCCATCAAACCATGACAGGGGTGGGGATTCGCGGTACGTACCCCCAAGACTTCTTCCAGATTTCCCAGGCTGGGACAACCCCTGGGGGACCATTGAGCGCCGAGGGGGGCGCTAGTGCAGGTACCATGCTGGGTTCTCCACTGGGATGGGCTTCGTGTGCCCCAGATATCCACCACACCTCCCAGCCCAGCCCGTGCCTTACAGGACCTAGCTGCACCTGGCTGTTCCTGCGTCGGCGCTTGTAGCGTCCATAGCTCAGCACGACGTCGACAAATTCAGGGCACAGAAGCCAACCTCAGCATAGCCTGATATTTGGGGGCCTCCCCACAAAACAACGTTTGTCGGTGAAGGCGCGTGTTCAACAGCTAGCGAAACTAGTCAAGGGGCTGTCTCCAAAGTCGGCTCGGCAATGGAGGGCATTTGAATCTTGAAGACTCACGGACAAAGCGGTTCGCTAATTGGCAGTGTTCGGCAATGCACCCCTGAGCAGCCTTTCTTACTGCGCACCAGTCACAGAAACTGCGCTGAAATCCTTTGGAAGCGAAACTCGACGATCCTTCTTCCAAAGGACTCTCGATAGCCCAGTCCAGACCGATCATGGTTAGCAGTTCATTTACCACAAGAATTAGTCAGGGGAATCATCCAATGGATCGCCACGATGATACGCCATTGAGTTGTCCCATGAACACCCATAATAGAAATTCCGTTTTTTATTCCTCCCCTTGTTGACCGATTGCGAATCTGGATCTGGAGCAATCTCTACTAACATGTCTCTAGCCATGCCATGTCTTGTCTGTTCCGTCTTCCCGTCTCAATCGCTAGCAGGTATGCGGACCTTATCTTTAGAGGGCCCTGCTGTGGACTGTCCGAATAGATCGAACCATGAGACCAAGATAATACCTGGGATCAGCATCGCTGGACTTGCTGCACTGCAGCGTGCAGCAAATGCACCCGCGCACCTGTCTCCTGTCTCCTGTCTTCTGTCTCCTGTAGGCAAACATCCCCCTGTCATCATTCGTCTGAAAAGATGGGATGTAATCAAACTCGAGTGGGCGAGATTCTGTCGATTGGCTACAGGCTGGGGCGCACATGTCGGCGATTCGGAGACCCCTGCTTGGCATTGAATTGGGCCGCCTGTTGGGATACTGACTGATCCTTTTCTGCCGACTCATGACCCATGTTCAATATTCATCGAGACCTCTTCCCTAACAAGATTACCTAGGATTTCCAAAATCCAACTCAAGGGTCTCAGGGGTGCTAAGCCGGTTTCCGGGCCTGATCGCCGTGCCCCGAGATGATATGGCTATTCCTGTCTCTACTTATCGTCGCTTGCAGCTGTGGCAATCGAGACTCTTTTCAGTGCATTCGCCTGCTATCTTTCTTGACTTGTTGTCTTGCATTCCAGCTCTTGGCAGGTTTGTGAGCGCACCCGTGCTTTTCCCCCGGCTTTTTCTTGTGCGACAGTTTACATCAGCGTCAAAACCGTCTTGCAGCATCGGAAGCAGAACGGGGCAAACAATTGGACCGGGCAGGGCAAGGACAAGGTACTATCCGAAACAGGCGTTCGTTCTGTCTGCGGATAAGTTAATATCAATACTGTTGCCAGAAATTCAACGGAATCTCTCGGCCCCGGTATAGAGTTGCAGATGAAACGCCCCAGCTAAACTCTGAGCCGGGTTGACAACGGCTCGGTTTCCACAGCCTGGTATATACTGCCAACTGGATGACTTACCGGATGGGGGAGTCCCCGAAAAGCTTTAGCGGATGAGTTAGAGTTTCGTATAAGCTCCTATGTGAAACTCTACTCTAGTATCCATCAAGCTTGATGCTGGTTGATATCTCAATGCAGCTCGCCTGGCTAGCCAAGTGTTGATTAGCGAACAATTTGCCATAGGCTTACGGCAAGATTCAAGTAGTCTGCCACACCAAATACTTTGCATGCTGTTTCTTTCAATCGATTGGGCTTGCTTACGAAACAATCTTCTACATGCCCTGTGTAGCCGCAGTGGCTCTTGTAGGGCTGCTTATTCCTGTGCTGGCTTGGGATGGACCTCTCGATAGGTATCAATCAAATAGGCGACGAGTTCGGCGCACAACGGCTCCAGTGACTAACAAGAGCCTGTTGACATACCTAGACCCAGGATACTACGTGCTATGTGCTGCTTGACGATCGTTTGTGACGTTGAAGTCAAAGGAAATTGAGCTGTTGAAACGATCACGGGGCATTATGGCACCATTTCCGATCTGCCGGCATTGCTGTTGGCGACGGCTCAACGGAGTAATTTAACTGCTCGGCTCGAGCACACAGCCAAATCACCAAATACCAACAGTCTCTGCATGAGAAGCCAACATGCCCTCAAGACAGGATGATCAATTCAGTTATGCGAGATCGCTTTGGTGAGAGTTCCACAGCCGAGTCACAACTCCTGGCTCATCACTCAGCTTTCTCATCCAGTGACTTCAAGTTACTCCAGCCGCTTCAAGCTCAATAATCCCCTCATGGCCAAAGCGTTTCTAGCTTCATACTGGTGAAGAATATGGTTCAGCTCATGTGCTGGCCCCTTGTGCAAGGACCCTCGCCCACTCCGCTTCGATAACGCGCTGACGCCAGAACCTTTTGACTATTGTTGTTGTTGGCGTTGACTTCCATCCACCAATGGAACCGATAGCTGCGCCGCATCTAATCTGCGACACAGTGTACAGAGTACTCGTTGAAGATTTTGCCTCGAAAATGGACGGTGAGTCCCAATTCAGCAGGCACAAGAATGATGTGCTCCAAGAGGTGTGTGCTGAAAATGATATCAGGAAGCCTTGCAAGCTGCAGGTCTAGCTAGCTAGGTAAGTTCCAATAGCCTGTTGCAGTTGAGATTCAAAGATATCACCCGGCTCTTTTAGAACACCACTGAACCACCTATCAACATCTCAACACACAATGTCAACCTAATGCAATTAAATCCAGCAATTTCGAACGAATTAAGTGCAGACGCCTGAACCGCACTTGGTCAAACGGTTGGCAGAACAGCGTTGACTCCAAACAGCCAGCGCCTCTGTGCGATCAGATCGATGTTTCGATATTGAAGAAGCCCTTACGTGAGAATGAAAAGCTCGAAATCCATGGAATGGTCGACTAATGCCACCGGAATGTTGGCAAGTCTATGAGCAATGTCTCACGGCCAGGTCGGTCGCGGAATGTCTGATAATAAACTTGGCTGCTTGGCATGGATTTGCGCTCAGGTTACGAAACTGACACATTAGGGATGACTTCAACAGAGACAACACTGGGAATAAGCAAAATGGCCACGATGGTCCGCGACAACACATTAGTCCCGAATCAGTTCGAATGCAATTCATGCCGCAGGCAGAGTAGCCCACTATTGTAAGACCAGATCCTTCTATTTCCAAGATTGAGTCAAAACAAACAAAAGGGGACACTTCAGAGACGCCACGGGTAGTTTCTTTGATGGTAAACGGCGCGGCACGCGATCAATAGCCTGGAAGTCTGAACCGAAAGTCGTGGCTGCAGGTTCAATATCCCCTTTTCGTACAAATCAAGAACTGACCACTGCATCCCAACATCGAGACTCTTGACCGCTTCCAATAGCATGCAAAAATCTAGATTCTAGCCTAGCGCTCTTATTGCCTACCTACAATCGCCGCCAGCTGCAGCTGAACCGGTCTAGACACTGCGCTCCATCCATGGTAATAAAGGGCACAATGGAAAATACACAATACACCGGAATGTCGCAGATTGGACGCCGCGGCTGAAACTACCGGACGCCCTCTCGCCCCGGTCCCAGAGACGATGATACCGAAAGCTTCCTTCTTACCGTACCAACGAGGTTATCATCTCTTAATATCGCCAGGGTCAAAACTCAAGGGTCTGCCTGACATGCTTGGGGAGCCAATGAAACTAAAGATATTGATTCTGGATGAGAAAAAGATTCATGTAAGACCTGGGCAAGTCAGCTTAAATTTAGAGGTCTCCTAACTCTCTTGATGTGTTCATTTTGGCAAGCTTCTCCATAGTCTTCTGAAGTGTTTGTTACCCCCCGAGCCTTGTTACAGCTCAGGGCGATAGGGGCGTCCTGAAGCATCCACTGCTACCAGAGAATGTAGCTCAACTGACCAGACCCCTAGTCATCCGACCGGTGCTAAGCAGCACGTGACTTATATAACTTCTTTTTTTTTACTTATTAATATATCAGAAAATCTA
>VYWZ01001702.1:0-14185 GCA_008711595.1 Fusarium xyrophilum
TTTCTTAGTAAATTTTATTATTCTAAATTAATTAATATTATTTATAAAACTATATAATTAAAATCAATAGAGTTATAAATCAATCAAGATATTATAAATTAGGTAGTTAGGTAAAAAGCGGGTGGCCGGTTTCTGGGGGTGACCGGTTTCCCCGTATCCGACGTTAACTAATCAAAAACAGTTGTTCGTCTCTCGGCCCCACTCACACGGTTGGAGTTGGCCCGTTTCGCCCGCTGCTGAACGAAGTGCGAGAGGCAACTGATCTTAGCAGGTAAGTTTAAGGCTGATTGCCTTCTAATCCGTCTATCTTAGTAGGCTCATCACCCACCATAGTCCTTTATATCTCCCACCAACCACAGATCTGTTCAAAACTTTTTCCTCGCACACACATTCTCGCGCCCGATCTTAACCTCTTCTTTAACACGCTCGTAGCTCGCCGCTCTACTCCGTATCTCTTGCCGGCCAAACGCGCATAACGCGATCATCACCCCCATTTGCCAAACTTGCCATCAACGACCATCGTGCTAAGGTAACACTATGATTATTGCGATATCTCGCCACACTTTCACTCCTGCAATTCGCCTCGAGCCACGCGCTGACGCTGTTTCGTATTAAGTGCATAGCTTCCATCTAGACCAATTCAAAATGTCCAACGAGAACGAAAACGGGACTCCTGGTGAGCAGGCACCCGCCAACTCCGAGCACCTCAACATTAAGGTCACCGACAACAACAACGAGGTCTTCTTCAAGATCAAGCGTACTACAAAGCTGGAGAAGCTTATGGGCGCCTTTTGCGAGCGCCAGGGAAAGGCGACCAGCTCCGTGCGATTTCTTTTCGACGGCACGCGAGTCCAACCCACCGATACACCCGATGCGGTATGTTTTCGCTTTCCTATAGTAGGCACGGATGTTTGATATCCAGCTTCAAATGGTGCCCTACTCAAAACTCTCCAGAGAGATCACACCTGCTGACAAGTTACTTCCCATAGCTCGAGATGCAGGATGGCGATACCCTCGAGGTCCACCAGGAGCAGGTTGGCGGATCTGCACAGTAATAGAGAGCGGCAATTCCGAGGAACAATTACCAGGAGGAAGATCTCAAAAGAGGTGAACACACAAGAATGATATTCTTGAACTGGATTTCGATTGAACCTGGTTGTACTTTTGGCTTTGCGTACATCAGACGAGAGGAAGACTGAAACAATAAGTCGACGAATGATTTACGACAGACAAAACACTACCCGATCAACACAATGTCCCTCTATTCCCGTTGTGACTCATGTCGTAAACTGTGTGGTTTTCTCATCTCTTCGGCAGCAGTGGTATAAACGAGCTGTGTGGGTTGGCCTCATAGAGAACACGCCCGCCCAATCTTGCTCTTAAGATAACGTTTATCAAATAACAATGTGTCAGGATCAAATAGACATGGGGGGGATAACTTGATATGTATGAAGTAGACCGAACCGAAGTTTGTGTTGGCCATTTGAAGTTGAAATCACGGACTCACAGTTCGCGCCGTGTCTATTTTGCCTTATGGCCAAGATGTTCCAATGAGCCAATTACATGATCAAGTCGAGCGCTGAGTGCGCCGCTTCCATGGAAAGACTCATGAAGACCAAATCAAAAGCACAAACCAAATCATATAATGACGGGCAAACCTGAAGGGAAACAGACCAACCACGAAAGAAACGCATGCAAACATCAAAACACGCACGCCGAAATCACACACACATCATCGTCGTTACGCTTTGAGTTCCATAGCTCGGCATCCAGTACAGAGGACGATAGTGCCTTCGGGCACATGCTTAGTGAAGATTTGGCCATCGTCGAAACCACCCTGACACTCGGCACATCGGAAGCAATGCTCATGCCACTCTCCGCCTAGCGCTTGGATATACTGTCCGATGACAGCTGTACGGCATTTCCTGCACTTCGGAGCTCGTCGTTCGGTGCGCTTCGTCTGGCAGTTGATGCACCACGCATAACCATCCTTCTCAATATGTGTCATACCGTGTTCAAATGGGTCACCACATTCGGCACAGAAGAAGTGTCCATAGTGCCAGTGAGCTCCAAGAGCTACCATGTGTTCACCGAGAATAGGGGTCTGGCAGTGCTTGCAACGGGGCGCAAACAGCTCATGCCAATCGAGGTGACAAAAGAATCGCAGACGCTCATCTCCGTCCTCGGCCATCGTTTTGCCCGGCTCCTCTTCGAGTATCTCACCAGCCGCGCGACGTCTGATGCGATCAAGCCGCTCCTGACGAAGATGATCAGGCTCATGGCTAATTTCCATCGCCTGGAGGTTAGTACCACAAGTATAGCAGCTGAAGCACTGCGGATGGAATCGTTCATTGCTTCCCGCTAGGGCCACAAAACGCCCTTCAATAGGCATGCCACATTCCTGACAAATCGTGACAGCTCGCCTACTGCTGCCAGGGGCTGGGGACCAATGGCCACGAGGCTTTTGAGCAGAACGGGGTGCTCCCCTGGCATTGGGATCAGGTAGCGGACGGGAAGTTGAATTCCTTTTGTCGTCAGGGGTTATGATTGCAGGAATGCTGCCTCCCTTACCCGGAGCCTCATTGATAGCAATACCGGGGACGTTGATCGAAGGTACGGAGCCTCTAGGGCTATGGGATGTCTCGTCTATGCAGATCGACGGGATTTTCGTTCCCGTTGGCGCCTTGGGCATCGGCGAACTTTCCTCCTCCACAACGATACTAGGTACCGCCATGGGTTTCTCCGGCTGGGCGAAGGAGGAGGAGGATCTGCTGGGGGTTGCCGGAAGCGACCGGTCTGGGGTGGTATCAGTGGACTCGTCCGGGGCTTTCCAGTTGGCGTCGAAGCTTACAATGGGCCGTCCCGGACTGTCACTGACGGCTGTGGGTTCCGGGAGGTGTGGGCTGCGATCTTTCAAGCGCATGCTCGTGGCCGCGCGAATGTCTTGACTCCGAACTTCCATGCCGTTCTTTCTCTCCACCCTGTCATCGACGGAGACGGAGCCGTCGTTGGAGAGGTTTCTTGTATAGAGAGGATTGCGAGAGCGTGTGGGAGGATTGCGGTGTATTTCAACTCGCTCAAGGGGCTTGATCTTTTCTTCTTCTTCCCGGGGAGGTTCGAAGCGGACTCGGTTTGTGGCCGCCTGAGCTCTGTTGCCAAGTTTCTCAGGTGATGCACGACCAGAAAAGCTCATGTTATTAGAAGTTGAGACTTCAGGCTCTTCCCAAATCTGATCTCCAGAAAAGGGACGCCCTACTTCCCCGCTAATGTTTCTTTTCAGACTCCCCTGGCGTCTCTGCTCTGGAGCCTTGCCTGAACGGCCAATACTGCCGTATGTCTTGTTTTTGTGATCTGGCTGTATGCTTGGCTGCCTCTGCTCCAACTCAGGTCGGCTTTCACGTTCGACGCCTTCACCATCTGAAGAACTGCCTGAGCATGATCGCGCACCACCGACACTAGCAGTACGAGCATGGGCGTAGCTATTCTTTCTGAGATGTGGCTTATAGCGGTAGGGTCCTTCGGGACGGGGAGAAGGCGTGCCATGTTGATGTTGCCAGACAAGCTCAGCAGCTTCATCGAGAGCAGCATTGTATAGACGAGTATCATCCTCAGGAGTCTCCTGAACAGGCGATTTTGCACTCTTCCTTATCTCCATCTCCTCCATTGCGTCGCGCAATGAGCTTGCCTCTTCCTTCTCCATCCATCTTTGACCTCGTTCCATGTATGTGGCCGAGGGAACAACGTCCGATGGCCTCAAAGGGTTTGTAGCTGAAGTTGGATAGTAGTCTGGGCTTTTTCTGCTGATGGTAGAGTATCTAGAGGCAAGACTGCCACCAGCAACGCTAGGACTTTTCGAGTCCTTACGGTCGAGAATAGGCGGTGCGCCCTCGGCAGGAGAAGCAATATCAGGCGTGAATCGGCCCGTACTATGCCGGTGCAAACTCGAGCGGCTAGGAACTGGACGAGCACCGGCTGGTTGAGGTCTTGCACCTCCAGGCCTGGCGACCCGGTTGAACCGAAGACCTGCGAGGTAGGAGGCTATTCAGCAGAGGGAGAAATTAGCCAAGGACTTTGATCGACATACTCAATTCCGTGTGTCATACCGAACTGCTCGTCTGTCATGTAAGAAGGTGACGGAGGAGTCACCTTGCGCTTCGGCTCCATCGTCCTTGCTGTGCCTGGCATCTTTGCCAGAAGATGAGCGAAGATATTTATGCGGTATGGAGGAAGAATGTTGTATCCGGTAGAGAAAGGGTCAAGGAGGTGGCCAAGACGGAAAATACAGAGGGTTTTTGGCAAGGTATAGAGAGTGATGAAGGATAAGGTAAGGTAGCTTTAATAACGTAGGTAGTTAGGTATGAAGTACCTAGTTAGTGGTCGATACCTAGTTTTAATGGTGGTCGCAAATCGAGCCGGCTGGGTTGACCAGGCAACGCGATGGTGGGCTACTGACTTGGTTGCGTCAGAGCACCACCACCAGCAACAAAAGCCTCTGTCTAAGTATGAGACAGGAATACGAAAACTTATGATTTCGTTGATATTTGTTGTTGGAAGCTTTACAAGGTGCAGGGAGTCAGTATACGGCAGTTCCTATAAGTTTCTACGGTGGATAATCGTCCACCGCCATCTGCTAGGTTCTTATGATACAGTAGTTGAAGCGGGGGCTGGAGGTTTGATGTGTATTGCTCTTATTTGCTCGAATGTCATCTATCTTAGTCAGGAATTAGAGTCTATATACCTCAAGGCCGTTCGTTACATTAGTAACTAGGTAACTATAAGGCAGTGTGGACAAGAGTCAACTCCTCAAATTGTCGTCGTCGATTCCCATACTTACATACCTAAGGAAAACCCATTGATTAGGTACCTAGGTAGGCAGTCTCTTCTTTCAATGCTTGGTTCCCTTATCACCCTCTAGCGTCGCTTTTACAGGTGAAGGAGGTGGAGAACCTGTGAAACCAAGGTTTTTGAATTCGTCCCTGGCCATCAAGTTTCTAAAATACTCGTCGCTATTAGCCCGCTTTGTTCCGAAATATTTGACTACGTGCATGCGTCATAAGTCAAAGCATTAAAGGCTCGCTCACCTGTCCATTCTGCACGATAGATACGCCTTTGCAAGGTCGCGACATTCTTCGTCATTGAGACCTCGCACCTTTTTCATACATGAAAGGTACTTTGTCATATGAGTCTTGCACTCGCCTGCAGTTACTTTGGTCAAAATTGTTCCATTGAATGTGTTGGCTTGTACAGCCCACTCACCATCATGATCCAGAGGGAAGCTTCCACGCTGTGGTCTGCTCAGAAGGACGCAACTGTTTAGTGAATTGTTCTCATTAGACGATGTCAAACTCACGGTGTTGGCTTTGTAGTTGGCAAGGGGCCGGGGCTACCGAACGTACTCATGATTCCGTGTCTGTACTGGTCTTCTGGCTGATTTCCAGTGCGTTTCCTTTAGCCAAGTAGAAAAGTCAGGCCTTGTGGCGAACCTCGTTAATAAAGCACCTAGTGGTGGATAAGAAATAAGAACATCCTGTCAGGTGTGGCTGGTGACGTGGCGAGGGCTCTGCAGCGCGATGGAACTCCGGAGTAGGTATCCGTAAACTGAGGTCAGTATGGTGGTACCTTGGTCCTAGGGGAGGCACCTCACAGCCGAGAAACCTCCGGTGGAGCCAGTAAAGCGGCCTAGAGCTAGGCATTGCAAGGCCTAAAGAAATAGGTGCTAGGTATCCATACCTACCTTACAGTACCTTGGCCTGGGGGTGGTTGAACATTATGCAAACACACGTGAATCACCCCAAAAGTGCTCTCGACTCCACTGCGCAAAGCGAAGCAAAGCCATCCTCAGCCTGAGCCTGAGCCTCCCAAACCGAACCGCATGAACTCCCGGAAACGACGACGGATTTTGAATTTAGCGACAACGCGCGCATTATTCGGAACATCCTCCGTGTCCTTGTGTCTGTCTTGGGTTTCGTGACGGACGCTTCACTTGACTCTACTGTCCAGTCCAGTCCAGTCCAGTTGTTTCTGTCATCGGTATATCTCAAACTCGCTCGTCACAAAATCGGACTCTTTTATCATCATGGCTGCTCTTGGCGAGGATCTGCTCATCACAGTCAACAAGCTGCAAGACTTGGTTTTCAATACCATCGGCAGTGACTCTTTGGATCTCCCTCAGATTGTATGCGGCTTTTGCTACCTGAATTGGCTACTCTAGCACTGACTGACCGTTGCCTAGGTTGTTGTCGGTTCCCAATCTGCAGGCAAATCTTCTGTCCTTGAGAATATCGTCGGCCGAGATTTTCTACCGCGTGGAGCCGGCATATGCACTCGTCGTCCCCTGATCCTTCAGCTCATCAACGTTACCGAAGATGAAAACGCTCCCGACCCTGCAAGCGATCCTTATCGATCCCCCGGTGCTGCTCGCCGTTCCGAGTGGGCAGAGTTCCACCACATCCCCAACCGGAGGTTCAACGATTTTGGCGATGTAAAGCGCGAGATAGAGAACGAGACATCCCGAGTTGCCGGCAACAACAAGGGTATCAACCGACAACCTATCAACCTCAAGATCTACTCTCCTCATGTCCTTAACTTGACTCTGGTGGATCTGCCGGGACTGACCAAGGTGAGTTTCCTGTTCTTTCCATCTCCATAACCCTTAGCTTCGTTTAACCCCTGGACATCACTGACCATAACCATTTTATAGGTCCCCATTGGCGACCAGCCTACCGATATTGAGAAGCAGACTCGAAACCTCATTTCAGAATATATTGCCAAGCCTAACAGTATTATCCTCGCCGTTTCTCCCGCCAACGTCGACATCGTTAACTCGGAAGCCCTCAAACTCGCCCGCCATGTTGACCCCCTTGGCCGAAGGACCATTGGTGTCTTGACAAAGGTCGACCTCATGGATCATGGCACAAACGCTCTAGATATTCTTTCAGGCCGCGTCTATCCTCTAAAGCTTGGCTTCATCGGCGTGGTCAATCGATCGCAGCAGGATATTCAGGGAAATAAGCCTATGGAGGATGCTCTCCAGGCCGAGGCTGACTTTTTCAAGCACCATCCTGCCTATCGTAACATCTCCATTCGCTGTGGCACTCACTACCTTGCCAAGACCCTCAACACCACGCTGATGGGTCATATACGTGAGCGTTTGCCCGACATCAAAGCTCGGCTCAACACTCTTATGGGGCAGACGCAACAGGAGTTGGCCAGTTATGGTGACATGCATTTCAGTGGAAAGGAGCACCGTGGCTCTCTCATCCTTCAGCAAATGACGCGCTTCGCTAACTCTTTCATTTCTTCCATTGACGGTACCTCGACCGAGATTTCCACCAAGGAGTTATGTGGCGGCGCTCGTATTTACTACATTTTCAATTCTGTCTTCGGCAGCGCACTTGACACCATCGACCCTACATCTAACCTCTCCGCCCTTGATATCCGGACCGCTATTCGAAACTCCACTGGACCCCGACCCAGTCTTTTTGTGCCGGAAATGGCTTTCGATCTTCTGGTCAAGCCCCAGATCAAGCTTCTGGAAATTCCTAGTCAACGTTGTGTTGAACTTGTGTACGAAGAGCTGATCAAGATTTGCCACACTTGTGGCTCCACTGAGCTTTCACGATACCCCAGACTTCAGGCCAAGCTCATCGAGACGGTCTCAGACTTGCTCCGCGAACGTCTTGGCCCTGCTTCGTCATATGTCGAATCACTCATCTCTATCCAGCGCGCCTATATCAATACTAATCACCCTAACTTCCTCGGCGCAGCTGCCGCCATGAGTAACGTAGTCAGTGCAAAGCAGGAGCGAGAAAGGAAAAGGCTGATCCAGGAGGAGCGCGAGCGCCGAGAAAAGCGGCGTCTGCAGGAGCTTGAGGCTGACGGTGATGGCCCTGAAAATGAGGACGGTGTCAGTGGCCCTCCTGATAAGCCTGAAAAGACCAAGTCAGGAAGAACCAAGGCCACGAAGCCTCCTCGAAGCATATCGCCTTCTCTTTCAGTTCGAGAGAACGGAACCTCCAGCCTTGCTGCCACTATGAACGCGACCCATTTAAATGGCACTCTTCGTTCAGCTTCACCTGCTCGACTCAACCAGCAGGGACTCGGAGGTGCCCGAGATTCCTTCTTGAACTACTTTTTCGGCAAGGATGGCCAGACCATTGGCGGCCCCCTTCTAAACCCTGGCGCCATGCCCAATATGCCCAACGGACGACATATCAGCCAAAACTCGGAGACTAGCTTCCCTATCGTGCGCCGGGAGAGGGAGTTTGCCCGGCCATCTACAGCGACAACAATGGCCCTCGAGGATGACTTGTACGATAGAACAGGGAAGAACTACGGCTTGGCATCCCAAATGGTAAGTTCCGAGGATCTACAGGTGCCCGGTCTCCTCTTCTCACACGAAACTAACCCCCACCACCAGGGTGAATCCGCGGAGCCAGCTATGACAGATCGCGAGGCCATGGAGACGGAGCTTATCCGAGCTCTTATCTCTTCCTACTTCAACATTGTTCGCGAGTCCATTGCTGACCAGGTCCCTAAAGCTGTCATGCACCTCCTCGTTAACCACTGTAAGGACGTCGTTCAGAACCGCCTCGTTAGCGAGCTCTATAAGGAATCTCTCTTTGAGGAGCTCCTTTACGAGGATGATGGCGTCAAGAAGGAGCGCGAGAAGTGCGAGCGCCTGCTTCAAACCTACCGTGAGGCCGCCAAGATCATTGGTGAGGTGTTGTAGATTCAGCACTGATTTTGATCTATGGGTTTCTGGCAAATGGCCACCATACGACAGCGTCCCGTTCAACCTGAGAATAATGAAGGCAAGAAGACCAGTAACAGCCATATACGGATGGAAGGATAGACTCGAAGGAGAAAGGCGGAACATAACTTGGAAACACCAAACAATGTCGATCGCTTTTGGTCAAGGGCTCGGGCTCATGAACCAATCTTGACTGCTGTGCTCCAGTGAGAAGCAGAGCATGGGAAGCAGAATAAAGGAGAGAAACGAGAGAAGAAAAGGGTGTCGTAATTTTGTTCTTTTCATTATCATCGTTTTCCCTCTTGTCTTGTACATCACCAACTGGCATTGGAACTGCGGCCAGACTCAGCTTTAGTTCCTGATTATGGCTCTGACGAGAAGACGGATCGGAATACAAGAGGAGGGCTTGTATGTAGGGATGTATGTATGTAAAAAAAAGGCAAACCAAACTCGGCTCGTCGTCCTAGCAGAATACACACAATGTACTACTTTTATAATATATGTCAAACGATGAACACGTTCTCTGAACTGCTTGAGGAAGGGACTGACTTTAAATGAAGAAAGACATTATACACATGGTGTTGCAGCTTGCATCTATAGATATGTATACACGAATCGGCACTAATTAGTCGGTGCCATTTCCTCCATTACGGCACTGAAGTACATTGAGTAGATCAGCGCTGGCTCCCATGGTCCGCTGATGTCCCCCTTACTACACAAGACAGATATCGTGAATTGTTATAGTTATTCATAAGAGTAGGTCGACTCCGAATATGAGGATCTGCCTCATGACTCAAGTTGTAACCCGAAGGGCCTTGAGCTATCTCTCGTTGAGGGAACATGCTCTGCTCTGGTCGTGGCTGTCTAGTCTTATAGGCATGGTATGACCTACCAGCCTGCCGTACAGGGCGCCTGATGAAGTAGTCGCCGTCCGGATGATGAGTCTCAACGACTTCGTATGCGCCTGAAAGCTCTAGTGGAGGACGAGTACTGTGGCGATTATGATAGAAATGATCGGAACCAGCTGGAGAATCGAAGTGGTGCTCCTGTGTTGCATATTGAGACCGCGGGATAGGTTCTCTATGATAGAATTGGCTATGGTTGTTAGACCATGAGGGTGAAGGTCGGGCATGTTCGCCAAACCTTTCAGTGTTGACCGGAACATATCTGGATTCCTGTGGAAGGGTATTTCGGGCTCTGAGACCTGTTCCAATCTCCCGTCCGGATTCATCAACGTATATGACCTCCTCCTCTTCAACTATATGGGGGTTCTGGGCCACATGAGGTTCTTCACGCCCCCCTCTTTCGACCTCCGCGTAGCTAGGTGCTGCAGCGGTCGAGATGGCCACTAGTGGAGGATGGTCTTGGGGCCGGTCGCCAACCGAGGCGCTTCTGTTACGAGGACTAGCTGGTTCTGGGCCTGAATAACGCTGTTCTCGGACGTCACGGTAATCGGATGATTTTTCTTCTCGCCAATGAGCCTTGTTCTGAGACCCTGTCGGATATAAAACATAGTAGTTGCCAAACGTCGAAGCACTATCGGCGGCTTGGGATGCAGGCTTCCCCTGTTTCTTTCTAGCCCCGACCATCTTTCGACCATAAACCTCGCTTGCAGGACGAAGATGTGGTATGTCTGGCTCAGACTCGATATGTGAAGAAAAGCGCAGATCCAGTCGACTGGGTGCCAGAGACTGACTTCCCAGATCCGCATAACCTGACTGCTGTGCCTGTTCTATCACATGCCCGACATCACTTTGCTGGCTTTCTTCCCTTGACCGATTGTTTGGCACAGCCGCGAAGATCTGAGCTGGCGTCTGCACTGACACTTGCAGAGGTGGAGTGTTGTTGGGTGTTATTTGCACAGGCTTCGGAACATATTTGTCTATGAAGGCTTGTTCGAATGCCCAGGGAAGAGACTCCTTGACAAGAGTGTACAAGACAGAGTCTCCCCGAGTCTTTATTTCCAGTCCAGCCATTCGCTCGTTTTCAGGCATTTTTATCATTTCTGTTCGCCAATCCATATGTGCTCGTCCTTGACTCCGGGGCTTTTCGACATGCTCTATTTCGAAATGTCTGGCGAGTTGAGGTACGTGGAAGATGTTGCCGTCGTTGCACACCTTACAAGAAACTCCATTGAGAGCCCTCAGACTACGTAATTTCTTGTTTTTCGATGTAGCTTCAATGAACAGCGACAACGGTAGGCTCTCGCTCTCAGACTCCTCGAACAGTTTGCTAGCATGATAAATGGCGACGTAAGCCCTGACGGCAGGTGGTATCTTCTTATGATGCCCAACCTTTGACCAGACAGATTGTGTGCCCCTGACGAATTTTTCGTGTTGGTGTTGACGAGTGCTGTTGACTGTGGCGATGCTATTACTATCGTAGTAGTTGGGATATGATCCACCTTCGGAAGGGTTAGGAACCGGAGGTCCTGTGTAGCTGTTCAATTGTCTTTGAGAGATATGTGCCATCCCCGAGGAGAATGGTCCGGGGTATGAAGAATACGTTGCAGGGTCGTAATATGTTGTTGTTGAATAAGATGGACCATAGGTATGGGCTGAACTTTGCCCATATGCAGGAAGGATTGGAGGCCTGAAACTGTAGAACGAGAATTGCGGTGCTTCTGCACCGTAAACAGGCAGAGGATATCCTGCTGGTGTATCAGGTTGAAAGACAGAATAGCCTTGTTGAATTGGTGCATTTGACGCAAGTGCGCTCCGTGGCTCGTTGTCAAAATAGGCTTTCTCTTTGGTGAGAGGGTCAGGACTAAAAGGAGGCACTTCTGGCCACTCCGCTCTCCAGTGCACGACAGTATTTCCCAGACTGAGAGCAACTGTGTGCTTGGCTGCATAGTGTTGAAGTACACCCTCGAATCCAAAGAATTTCAAGACTCCATTCACACCGAGGCAGCTGTTACAAAGAAACAACTCCTTGCGCATAGGTTCAGTGCGTGGTTTGATTTTGACATCAAAGACCCACTTCATGTTCTCCAATGTCAACCGTTGAGTCCAGGGCCCCTCGGGGGGCTCGACAATCGGCTTCTTCCCTGCCGCGATTGTCGCAGCAGCGTCCTTTGTGACTTCGGCACAAAACCTCTTACGAACGTACAGCAACACATCGGCGGCATATTGCGGACAGTTCTTTCTCTTAACCTTGGCGCCGTTGTTCCATCCTTCGATGATTTCGTCTGCATATTCCGATATGCGCGCTCGAACAGGCCCCTGAATATCATCCCATTCCTGGTCTGTAACTTCTCTTGGTTCCCTAGCGGGCTTTTCATCAGCCTCTATTGTTAGAAACTTGTCTTCAAGTGTTTGGGGGTTGCTATAACTTTGCTTCTCTCGCAGCTCCGCTTTTACCCTATGAGCGAGAAGACGGGGCTTCAAGAGTTCCCATGCGTGATCATCAAGTGGCCTGATGATTTGCAGTGCCGCCTGAAAGGATGGAATATGAGCCAGAACATTTGCAGTCAAGGGAGGATCAAGTAGCATGGCTCGATTCTCAATGTCGGTCCGCCTTTGAGCCTTAAGGTGAGCTGCCTCCTCCTTCGTCCGCTTTTGCTGAACTGAAGTGCGTAAGGGACGGAGATTAGCCTCCAATGGCACTATTGATCCACGGCCGTCATCTGCAACAGGTGCTTGGCGATAATGCTCGCCTATTGATTGAACGGGATCTGATGGAGCCTTGCCAATGGGTGCTGAGAGAGCCAGAGGCGTAAATGAGAATGGAGCTTCTGCTTTGGCAGCAGTCTTTGGTGCTTGAAACTGAGCCATCCCACTTGTACTAGCCCATTTTTCCCAACGAGAGGCATCAGCTAGAGCCTGCTTTCCTCGGATCTCTAGACCTTTTATCCACTCTTCGGCAGCAGCAGATCCAAGTGCCTTGACATTCTCGAATTCCAGCTTGATTCGTTCAATATGCTCCGACCAGAAAAGTTTGGTAACCTGGATGTGTGGCGGCACAGTCCCCGCTTGTATGGCACGGGGATGTATAACATGCATATCGGCATCCACAAGTACTGGAGGAAGAGCTGGGAGCAGAACAGATGGAAATGAAGAAGACAAGAGAAGTTCTAGTTCCTATTGCTGACGTTAGAATTGCATCCGGGGAGAATCCTGACAACACCTACCTTGATGCTCTTTTTCTTCAGGCAATTTCCGCAAGCGAAGACACAAAAGGGGAAAATGGGACAGACGTCACTTGGACCTGGACCACGACACCAAGCTTCGTTGTTCGAAGATGGTAGCTTTTTCTGGCTCTGCGAATCACAGAGTTGGCAAGACACAGAACAAACAAGACGCCACATCTGAATCTCCGATTTCCGTTTTAGGGGTGCAGGCATACGCGGCCAAAACAGTCTCCTTGAAGCTTGCCAGATTGCATCTGGCTTCAGTAAAGGAAAGGATGACGGTACATCGTTATAACATACTTGGGGATGAGTGGAAAGGGGGCTAAGAAAGGCATGGAATAGTTTGTTGACGGCCAACAAACGACCCAGGTCTCTGGGTGGTACAAGAGTGAAGATATGTTGCCATATCTGTTCCGGAAGCTGCTTGGCTCGATCCTTCACAAGACTCTGACCCGCCGGGCCTGGAAGATGGGCTCCATCAAGCTTAACTTTCTTAGTTTGCTGAACAGCCTCGCAATCCATTGAACGGCGCCTTTTTCTCGAGGGCTGGGAGATGGCATCGAGCAGAGCCGCTGCAGGGTCATGGCTAGAGGCTTCTGAGGGTTCATAATCCAGATCATCAGCCATGTGCACGTCGGCCTCGCTTCTACCACTGGCTGCTGATGCTCCCGGGGTGACGGCTGAACCAGGGCCGCCAGCCCCTTGATTCACTGGGATAACCATCCCTCATCTGACGCGCTACAGAATAGCACTGATGAGTAAGAAGGGGGGACACAGAAAGAAACAACTAGCTTGATGGGTCATCAAGCATGTAGAGTGAAAAGGATGGTTAACACTTGTCTGCGTGAGTGGTAAGGAGCAATGGGGAAAGGAATCGCGTTGCAATTTAGGTCTAAGCAATAAAAATAGGACGCTCAAGCTTGGTCTGCGTTTCTGTACAAACCAAACGTTGCTCGTAATGCGGCGTGAAGTAAATTCACGGGGTTGTCTTGAATTTGGGGAGCGTTACCTAGATTATTACCTAGGTGTTTAGTAGATAGAGAAGGGAGCAGGAACCAAAAGTTCCAATTCTGAGCTTATCGATAGCAGTGTCGGTCGGGGCGGCCCATTTTTATCATGATATAAGCATGGAAATAGTTAGGGGGACCCATACCTATACCGAGCCCGGTATACCTATTGACACGTGACCTCTATACCGGGTCCCATTGCGATACTAATGACCTAGATTCTAATTAAATAATAACTAAATATAGTAACCTCTTAATTAACTATTTTAATACCATTCTAATTATAATCTTTATATT
>VYWZ01001703.1:0-33832 GCA_008711595.1 Fusarium xyrophilum
ACATGCAACATGCCATGCCTCAAGGGGCTGAACGTTACCTTGCCTCACTTTACGTGCCTCCGACGCTATCGCCAACTCGGGAGGTTGCGTCTCGACGGGAAGAGCGCATGACCAAGAGTGACAAATCTCTAGACCAAGAAAAACAAGACAAAAGAAACACTTTCAGATCTCATTCTGTCTGCTTTGCTTGTCGCTGTGCCTCTCTCTCTCTTGCACTCAACCTCTCTTCAGTGACAATGCACCCCTGAGTCCACTCTCTGGACCCCTGAAAGTTGAGTTTTCCCCCGGAGCTTATTCCGTTCCCGATAGCCTAGACCCTGCACCAATCCAACAATGAATCTACATTCCATCTCATCACCATTCCGGCGAATCTGTCTAGAACGGCAGTTTTATATTTAAGCTTTAAACTTTTAGCAAAAACTAGAAGAAATCTACTAGTCTTGCTTAATACTCCACTGCTCTCCATAGCGGATGTTTGTTCTAGACTGGGGCTGCTGTCTGGGTTGGGTTAGAGTAGACCAACTTTATCCAATTTGTTGGGCTGCGCTGAGCGACATATCACGGAGTGATTACAGAGTACCGAGAAGAGATATGGAGAGGTTATTGTTGATATTGGTTTGTTCTTGTTGCCAAGCATGGAACCATGGCCATTGTTTTCTGGCCCTGGTGCTTGTTTATCTCCCTTGCATTTGTTGGTACGGCACCTGCATCGGGCCCATCAAGCATCGTCTCAATTGCCGTGGTTCCAAGGTTTGAGGGTCGACCGGTCTAAAGATGAGATCTCCATCTGATCGAGATCGCTACCTTTTCGGCTGTTATCTTCATTGTCTGCATTGTCTGCATCAAAGTCCATCAATCAGATTTGTGGCTGACGGCACACTAGCCACACAGCGTCATTCCCCAGCCCCAGACCAGTTCCATTTCCAGGATAAAAAGGACCGCGACGTCATGCCAATGAAACAATCCTCCTCACCCGTTCACTAAAATAAAAATAAAAATAAATCCCAAAAATTAAACAACAAATCCTCGTGGCATTTCCAATCTAAAACTCAATATCTGCGCCACAACTTAATACTCACTCACTCACTCCCTCACTCACTCCCTCACTAACAAACAATGGACGTTCTTCTCTCCCTCCCGGTATTATCCTACCTCATCTTCCCCCCCCCAGCATCATGGTCCACATCCTTCAACATCTTCTTCTTCTACGTCCAGTGGACAACCTTCGTCCTTACCCACACGCCCTTCCGCGTGCGCCTCATCGGCTCCCTCGCAACGCGCATAATCCTGTTCCTCTTCCCCTCGCTTGTGTCGTTAATGTTTGACACAGGCGTGCCAAGCGTCGCAGGGTCCATCAAATTTGGCGGCCGTGCTTCCCTTGCCCCGCGGGATGCGCGCTTGCTTACGCGACAGTTGGGTCTCGTGCTGGTGAACCTCTTGAGCGTGACGTTGCTGGAGGGCGCGTCGCATTTGGCCTTTGTGTATCTCGTTGGTGAGAATGATTTTAATCCGACGGCGCTGCTGCCTTTGCCGTGGCAGTTGGCGAAGCATATTGTGCTTATGATGACGGGGCGTGAGGTGTTGACCTACTACATTCACCGCAATCTTCTTCACTCCAACGGTGCAATTGGCAAGCTTCACAGACGCTTCAGTCACGCGCCATCAGCAGCGCCGTACAGTCTTCTCGTATTTGCAGATCATCCCATCCCCTTTATTCTCCATCATTTCTTCCCAATGTACCTGCCCGCCATCGCCCTGCGCCCTCACATGGTAACCTACTTCCTCTTCCTCGCGCTCTGCACGGTCGAAGAGACAATCACCACGTCAGGGTACAGTGTCGTCCCTGGCATCATCATGGGTGGAATGACGCGTCGCAGAGCGATTCATTACGCGCGCAGAGGCGATTGCAATTTCGGCGCCTGGGGAGTTTTGGACTGGGCGAGTGATACGGGAAAAGGGAGGGATGTGCTCGATGATGTGAGGGCTGAGGCGGAGAAACATGACGTCAGGGAGAGGTCGGCGGATAAGTTGGATAGCGGTGTGAGTGCTCCTCAGGGAGGGATTGACAAACTGACGAATGGTGATGATGGCGGTAAGAGGACGAGTTCGCGATTGAGAGCAAAACGCGGCAATTGAATGAGGTCCATTTTCGATCGACATCAAAGTCGTTTCCCAGCAAATAACGTGCAGCCATCTTAGTGTACAAACTCTCATCCATCCCATTGCTTGTTCCATCTATTTATATCCCATCTTCTTCGCAAACCAGCTCAGCGTTTCAATGCCGCTCTGTACTCTCATGCCAATCCTAGTGTCCAGCACAAAGGTCTCCCATACCTTGGCGACATCCATTTGCTTGACGCACTCGTCGTACTTTTCTCGTCTGTACGCCGCAATTTTATCCGGTGTGCCCTCGGGAGGATTGCAGCACTCTGACCATGCGATGGCGCCTTTTTCGTACACTGCTGCCACGAGGACGTAGTCATCTTTCGTCGGTCCCTTGAACGCGAAACTGACTTTGTTAGCCGTGTCACGACTGACATGTGAAACTTGAACTTACCGGTCAAACTTAAAGACATGCGTGTCCAATAACCCTCTCGCCTCGGCAAACTTCTTTTGATTGCGGAATAAAGAGGCGCTGATGAGCGCCCAGGCTCCCATCTCATCAACCTCAGCCTTGATCTTATCCACGACCTCCGTCTTAGCAGTACATCTGTGCCAACTCATCCCCCCAACTGCCTTCTCCAGTTCAGCGGGTCCCATGCGCTTGATGGTGTTCCACATGTAACTCATTTCCAACGCAGGACTGGGCCCGATCGCATCAGCGAGATCGACACCAAAGCTCTTGGCGCGCTCCTCCCACTTCTGTATCTTGCGCTGGACAAACACCTCGAACGGCAGTTGGCGCGCCATGAAGCGCTTCTTACCCGCTACGCCTGGCGCCTTGCGTAGATATTCCTCCGCTTTGACTTTTTGGCGGCGCGCCTCATCCTTGTCTCCCGCGGCTACGGCGTCGCGGTAGAGTTCGACGGATGCGATGCCTGCCATGTAGCAGTACAGTGCGTGACTCCAGTCGTTAAGCTCGAGGCATCGCATGAAGGAGTCGCGCATAAGAGGCCAGTCCTGGATTGCCATTGAGTTTAGGGAGAGCTCAAAGTTATTGAGGGCGGTGACCTGCTTCATCTTGGACTCGCCGCCGGCGGTGAGAGCACCAACGGCTTTGGGGAGGTCTCGCCCATTGCTGTGTAGACGCGCCTCTTCAATGAGCCAGAGTCGCGAGTCGGGGTATCGAGAGCGCATCGACGCCAGAAGCTTCTCGCATTTCTCTCGTGGGGGCCCGACAATCTCAGCACCCTCGTCGAAATCTTTTGCATCGGGGAGAATGTCGACTGCGCCGAGGAGAGCGTTGTAGTAAGACAGCAGGACAAGACCGGCGATGGCGCCGTTGACGTTGGCGTAAGCGGTGGAGCGCCAGAGCATACGGACGCCACGCTCACGGTCACCACGGAAGCCAACGACGGAAAGAAGACGAGTGAAAGCGGGAGGAACGAGGGTCAACATGAGAAGAATCATACCAAAACACATGTTGGCCCCGGAGTGAACAAAGATGTCGAGGGGGTTCTCAAGAAGAACAGAGTCGGACTCGGTAGGTTTCGATCGAGCCTCACAGAGCGGTGCACCTCCATCAATCCTCTCGTCCTCGGTGGTTGATGAGCTTGAAGAGTCTCCGTTGGCGGGAGTCTGTGTACCAGTACCAGAAGCCGATTCGGCATCAAGCTTCTCCATACTCTTATTCAATTCGGCGACAGGCTTAGCAGACAGCGATGCCTCTGAAGTTGACCGGGGCATATCCTTGAGTGTCTTTGCCTCAGCCTCAATAATCGCGTCAAGCGTCATGAACGCCTTGCGAAGCTTAAGAAAACTCTTCATCGCATCAATGAGACTCTCATGCAAAACACCCACCACCGCGCCCATGAGCTGCGTCTCCGCACGAACGAGCTCGAATTCTGTACCGGGAGGATACAATTTACTCCCCGCACGAGCTCTGCCATGCTTCTGAGCCTTTTTGAAGTCCACCCAAGCTTTTGCTTCACACTCGTCGAGCTTAGTGGTGGTCTCGGTCATGACGGCTTTTTCAAAGCCCAGCACGGAGCGCATGAAGATGGTGACTGCCAGTCCTAGCTGGTGGAAGGACGAGTCTCCCGTCTGCAGCTTCTCCCAAGCTCCATCGATATCGTCGTTCATGATGAGGCCGCACGATGCCATGGCATCGTCAATGTCTTCCATCTCTCGGGCCATGGTATCCTTGGTGGTGATTGAGCCAGCATCGCTGTTGGCCTCGGTGGCAGGTGTCGCGGTTCCAGACCGGAACCAACCCGCTAAACGACTCATTTCGATGAATCTTTAGAGTCGAATTGACTAGGTGAGGTTGAGGTGGAAGGGAATTCTGGTGATACACGCGCGAATTGATGCTGAGCCTCGAATGCTGACGTCTTAGGCTGACTGAGGGATCTTGAGCCCCTCTTGGTGGCGTTTACCCTGATGCTGACAGACGAGACGGGAGCATCCGCTTCAGATCTTGTGGTGATAACATGCAGATTGAAGATGGTATGTAAGAATGAAGTTTGAGGATAAGGATTGGGAGGCTTCTGAGGTTGAGTGAGAGAGAGAAAAAACTTGTAATGCTGAGGTCAAAAATTCAGTTCCACCTCATCACAGGTAGCTAGCTTGTGCTTATGCAGGTAAGCTAAACCTGCTAAGCTACCTGCCCCCCCACCAAATCAGCGGAGTTTAGGCAGGCTTACGCATGAGCTCGAGGCCAATCGGAGCTTGGGACTGACGTCATCTGTTGTTGATACGACTCCAGCTTTGGATAATGATCTTGTGCACTTAACGTTATCCAGCTTGATCAAAGAATTGCACTATACTCCATAAGGCCATTCTACTTGTTTTTGGTTTGACTCTGCTCTATTTATTGCAGGCTACCTCGTGAGGCTTTGTTCTTCGTCCACCGCCTCGAATCTTATCTCCGCCCAGCGTCAGTCGCCACGTAACATACCTCGCTGACGGATATCGGAGAACAAGAGGGTCCGTCAACTTTATGGGCCCGGCTTTTTCGGATACTCGGAATAGATGAGTCTCCCGTGCTTATCCCATAGATTACCGAAGTGATTACCAATGATGCAAACGCTTCAGATGACCGCGACTTGACTTTCTCGGACACTGCACCTTTTCTGCTCAATTGATTTCCCATAGATACAGAAGAAGGGAGCACAGCTGTCAGACCGAGACGTTCAGGGGACTTGGGCCGTGGCCTTCTTCGCCAGGATTCTCATCGAAATACTTGATGGCTTGCTATGCCGTTTCTTATAGCATGCTGATTGCTCTACAGAGGAACATGAGAAGAAAATTTTTCTTGTACCTGCAGCTAGACTCGAGTTTCCTGCTTCAGCGTCTCGTGTCTCACAGCCCCGCAGAGTTTAGAACCATGCCATGAATCTAATTTCGAGTTTATCAACAACATACAGCAACGTCTATAACCAAAAAAGATTGTAAGCAGACCCGAGTCAACGACGTACCGTCGAGGAATCGTCTGGCTTTTGGGGCTGAGTTGTCCCGGAAATAACTCACCACGGTCGATGCAAAGGAGTTTAACCAGCCAGATACGGCTAGCTGAAGTCGATGGTTTCAGCAGCCAGCGGCTCTTATCAACCAAAGAATCATGTAATTTCACTCATCTCCGGGCGGACAGACTCTTTCGAAAGAGACCGCAAAGCATCTCACCATCTTCATAAATGAGACGAGATCCAAGGTTGCCATGAAACCTGTCATATTCAACAAAAGACTGCGAGATGTCACGAAAGGGAAGTTAGAGAGTTGACACTTGTCCGAGAGTTGCTAGTGCTTTCAAATGCCAGAATACCTCCGTCTACAGAAGGCCAAGAGTTTACAGCAGAACAAACACTGGAGCCTTCATCTAGACTTCTAGAGCCTGGTAGTGTGAGCTGAGTGAGATGAAACAGCTGTGATAGGGTTGTCGATCCTAGCGTCTTGAAACCGGGGGGCTGCGGCGCCGAAGGAAGCGGGCCTCTCATTGCACTGACCAGACTGGGCCGTTTAGTGATCATCTCACTACCGTCTTAGCAAGGATGGGCCATGTTATATCTTCCTTGTTACTGAGCAAGATCTCGACATCAGTGTCGGCCTAACGGGGGCCGATATGATATATCTGTCTGACACACCAAGCCACTTACTAGCGGAGAGTAGATCAATGGCGAGACTCATTCCCGCTTCTCAATCAATGACATGTGCAGGATATCGATCCCTGTAAATTGTAATGCATCCATTGCACCCACCAGTGGAAGGATCAATGAGTAAGCTATAAGATGTAACAATCCCTTGTGTCGCGTGTCTTTTTTCCTTCGCTCCCTTTCATCTTTCGCACATCAAGTTCCGTCACTATAACGTGAGAGATGGCGACTAGTCGATTACTTGCCATATTGGCATTTCTATCTTTTCATCAGACAGTTACCACTGCAGTCACGAACCCACCACCGAGCGACTCGAGTATAAATAATCCTCACTATAAACTGGGAGAGGAGATCAAAATCGCTTTGGAGACGGACGCTGAGTTTACTGATCTTACCATGTGGCAAACCGACACTGGGAAAAGATACTACCTACAACGTAAAGTTTATCAAAATTCAGCGATGAACTGTGGGTTGACCGCGTTCCAGCAAACAGCAAATTGAAGGAGGTTATATGGATCGCGTTATATCAAGGCATCGACCCCGCCCAAGGAAACTCTTTCAGTCTGTGGCCCTTCAAGACTGGCGATACGAGTGCTCTGCTTGCAAGCCATACGTTCAACATCACCGATCCTTCGTCTGCAACAACTTCAGCGCCAGCGGGTACGCGAACGAACAGACCGAACACCGAGACAAAGACCAGCGAAGCAAGTGAGACGGCTGCGGCCACTGCTTCGTCTGCAAACAAGCCGTCGTCAGGGCTACTCACGGGAGCAACTGCCTGAGTAGCAGTAGGTGCTGTCGCTGGATCATTGATTATTGCTGGCGCTGGGTTCATGCTTTGGAGAAGACGGCGGGGCAATAGGGCTGCTCCATCCACAATCACGGCAGAAGAAGCACCGAAATATGGATATGCTCCCGTTGAAGCACCGAATGTTCACACTGCGAGGCATGGTCCTTGGGAAATGGGAGGGTCGCCTAGGCATTTCACGCATGAGTTGCCAGCTGACAACACCGGACAACATCGAACATGAAGGAGGACAGGAGTACAGAGTCTGGATATATACCATATACCATCCATTTACAGCCATTTATAGAAATCCTATCAGTTTGTCCCTCTTGCATTCTCCTTCACTATTCGTGCTATAAGTTTAATTATCTGAACTGGCCTTCTTGATTGAGAATCTAACCGTCCTCTTTCACCTCATATCATAGTCCGGATCTTCTGGAACAGTCCATCCAAACAGATCAATCAGCTTCTCCCTTATATTCTCATAGTTTTCCCCAATCCTCAAGACACGTTCATCATTCAAGTCCAGGACAGTCGCAGCCCTCCCATACAGATGCCACTTCTGCCGACCGTAGTCAACAACCATATCAGCTGCTTCAATAATCTCAGACTCAATGTCTTCAACTCGAAACTTCTGTCCTTGATCCGTCAGGTTGGCACTGCTGCCTACCACAACCAAACCGTCCTCATCATTTAGCCGCGCAAGTTCCCGTGAGAAAGGCCCTTCGCCGATGGCGAAACCTAGAGTACCGTTCTTGACAACCCGGGCAACATTCGGGATCAGATCTGCTGCTGACTCTTTTATCTTTCCGACGAAAGCAACCGTCAACCCTAATTCTTCTGTGAGCGTTCGAATGATGGTGTGTTTCTCATCTGGAAGATCGTATAGTCGCTTGAGGAGGTCGTATGTTCCGATGACGCCCATGGGATGTCCTGCTTTTCGCTTCTTGGCGATAAAGACCCTCTCGATTGCATCTGTGCTTGCGGCCATGATGCCGTATCCGACATCCGTTGGGGCGATTATGACGCCGCCCTTTTTCAAAAGTTCGAAGGCTCTTAGAGCATCCCGCTTTGCATTCATATGGTGGCAGATCCACGTTGAAATCTGATGCCAGACGGTATTATTGGGTTAAAGGTCGGTCATATACATTTCTTGGAGGAGTCCTCGATTGCAATCTAAAGAAGAAAAATATTCTAACTTGATTTCAAGTCCCCGAAACCTAGCACCTAATTTCCAAGACTTACCGTAGACACTAAATGAGTGAAAATAACAAACTTCTCATTTCTCTCCTATCAGACGTCGACCTCCTTCTTCTGGTTCTCCGTCAGTTCAGCTCGTTGCTGCTCCGCATGGGCCTTGCGATAGGACGCAATCGACTCCCTGAGAGTCATAGAACCTCTGGGAATACGCATACGCGACTCACTATAGATGTCATCGTCCTTAGCCGGTGAACCTTGCGTTTCTTCGACATCCACACCACCCTGCACCTCTTCCTTTGAATGAACTTCTTTCCCGAGGGTAACTAAAGTCTCATCCATCCCATCAGCAGTGATATAATCATCTGAATCATCGTCCTCAAGAGTGTCACCCTTAGCTTCAGCAGCCTCCCGAGCCTCCGTTTTCTTCATAATCGCAATCCAACGAGGCAAATTCCTCTCCATATATCCCAACACAAGGCCCTGCTTCTTCTCCCAGTTCCACGGCCAACTCTCCTCCCAAGGAACTTCAGCACGACGCTTCGAGAGACGGACCAGGTCGTCCACATCGACACCAATCTCGACAAGTCTCTTGACCGCGGCATCGTGCTGGGCGGGATCATGGGTCTCAAGATGGTTGATGAAACGGATGATCTGACGAGCACCGAAGCTCGTGTTGATGATCCTCTTGCGGCATGGCTCGTAGTCCTTGTGATCCAGGGGGTAGAGAGATTTGGACAAGGTATGGTCCTCAGCTAGCTCAATAGGGGAAGGGAGACGGAGCAGAGAAATGTGGCTGCTGCCACTGGAGCTTCGGCTGTGAGAAGGCATTGTGATAGATGTTGTCAAGAGTGCTGTTGATATGAATTCGAACAGGGTCTGGAGTTGATGACTTCAGTCTGAATGCCAGAGAAGCTTGTTGAACTGTGACAATTCTATGGGTTTGAGCAATCTTTTATACCAAAAAAAAGACGCTGGAATATGTTCTTTGTCAGAACAGTCTGTAACGAGCACAACTGAACATGCGCAAGACACGATGCAAGTATTGATTGGCAATGAAGGAGAACACTGTTCTGTTTGCTTACAAGAAAGAGCTAGGACGGAACAAAAGAGAAGTGGAAAAAGATACGGAACAATGATATAAATCTCAACTAACGGTATCAGTGCATTCGGACAACGTTAAGCATCAAATAAAGAGGCATACAGAAAAGTGCAACAATGGATCCCAAAGCAAACATTTACATTGACGCAAATATTCAAAGGCCAGTGCCAGGACTGGAATCCCTCGCCTTTGTCCTTTGTGCGCCAATACCTATAGGATCTTAGAGCTTCTGCCTCAGCATCAGGGGCCATATGACGACAAACCATGTCAGCGTTGCCCGACAATTTTATTAATGGCTTTGACAAAATAGTCCACATTTGCATACTAATACTTGATTCAGATGGTAATTGACCAGCCGGCTTTGATAGTCCAGTAGCTGAAACAAGATCACAGGAGAAGGATCAAGATTCAGAACATTTAGGTCTCATTACCGAGGATGACTATGAAACATCCACCAGAGAAGCCTCTCAGATCAACAGCATCGAACTTGCAGGCCATGCCATCTGTGCGGCCTCTTCTTCCCTCGACAAGGTCTTCGATGCCTTGCAAGACCTCGGAGATGCCCCAGCCGAGATTGAAGAAGTCCTCTTCGATATCGTCCAATCCCTCTCTTCCGCCCGCGATGCCCTCGTTGTCAATCATGATACTTTCGCCGAGGCTCAGGAAACCCTTTCCATCACCATTAAAAGTGTCAAAGATGCTCAGGAGCTCATTCCCAAGGCCCAGGATGCTGTTCCCCAGATCCAGGAATCTTATTCACCGTCCTGGATGAGCCTTCGGGTCCTCTCCGTGTCCTTTTGGGCGTCCAGAAGGGCCTCGCCTGCGAGAACGATCAGCAGCGTCAATCTCGGGAACGAATCCGAGGCGTGGGCTTCTACGTTCATTCTTCCCTTCGAACTGATCAGTGGAGAGTCCGGTCGTATCCAGGTGACAATGAGGACATCTTTGCCACTCTTGAGCTGAAGACCCCGTCGGGGCTCCTTGCCATTCACAACGTCTATAAGCACAACAATCGACTGGACGTCCCGGCACTGCTTCAGTATCTGTCATCTTACAAGAATAAGAACTGCCACATGGTCTTACTTGGCGAATTCAACCATCACCACGGGTCTTGGAGCATTAAGGTGAATTGCGTCGTTACTCAGAAGATTACGCCGGAGTCCAAGATGTTTGCCGCTGGTGTCAAAGGACTTGGCTTCGCATTACGAACGACACCTGGGGAAATCACTTTCTCACGCTGCTCAACAAAGCTCCACAATCGATCTGACGTTTGCGAGCCGAAAGCTCGTTCCATCGGTACTCTCTTGCAAGGCTTTGCAGGTTCCTGGATTTATTGATGGCGATCACCGGGTCATCGAAACTGTTCTCCGACAACGCGTCAGCACTCACATCAGAGTCGTACCTCAGTGGCAGGAAGTTGCTCCCAAAGTCTTTCAGAGGAGTTTGGAACCCTTACTACCCCTACTCGATGCCCCTCTCAATATCGACGAGCAGATGGATAAACACATGACTGACATCATGTATGGTTTGTGCGAAGCAATCCACACCACCGTTCCAGTGAGCTTGCGAGATTCCCAGCCACGGAGACTGACTTACTTGGCCAAGCGTATGCAGAAACACACGGCCAAGTTGGATGCTCTCAAGGCAGGTCCTCAGAACACTCGGTCACTAGCCAGTATACGCAGGATCTAACGTCAGGTGAGAAAACACGACCAAGAGCTGTGGGAGATATCACAGACACCACCAACCCTCAGGCTTGGCGACCAGGTCGACGAATCGGACAGCGAGAAGATCGAGATGGTCAGGAAAGAAAAGTTCCCCGACAATGACAAGCCATACTCCAAGAGCACACCCACCGAGCCCCGCCCCCGACCAGAGGACGGCCGACCTCAGTTGTACATGTCGCAGGATCTCGCCGACGAGCAACTGAGATTGATCATTTCCAACCTTCAAAAGGGCATCTCATCCCCCACGAAGCAATTCAGCTTGGCGGTCAAGTCCTGCGATGTCGACTCCTCCGACTATGCCGCTCGTGTCTACTTCACTCTTACTACCCCGCGCCTTTAAAAGACCCGATTCTAGTCATGGTGCGCAAAACCGACAGGCCGCTTTCTGATCCCAAGTCTGGGCGGCCTATCGCTCTGCTATCTCCTTGCGGCAAGATTAACGATAGAATCATGGCTGATGAGATAGATGCTTGAGGTACTGAGGGCCCACCCGAGACTTCTACTGCAGTGCCAGTCTGGCGGTAGGTCTACTAGGGATGCGCTTCTGTACTTGCTCAATATCGTCTACAATACCTGGATATTTCATCTGGAAAGGTCGCTACTGTCTTCGGCCTTGATATGAGCTCAGCATTCGACCGCGTCTTCCGCGACCGTCTCCTACAGAATCTAGTCGACAAGGGCTTTCCCCCATGGTGCGTGACCATGGTCCGCAGCACGCTCTCTAACCGAACCGCCACAACGCGCATGCCTGGCATTGTTTCCAAACCCTTCCCTTACAACTCTGGGGTTCATCAGGGTTCACCATAGTCGTCCCTTCTGTTCGGCATTTCTTCTGCTCCTCTGCTGGATGGTGCGTGTGTTGGTACCCACTCAGTGGAGGTCGATGGCAAGACACACCGGGGTGAACCTGTACGCATTCGCTTCTGTCGACGATATATACCTTGTTGCAGTGTCTGAGAGCTACGAGATCAACTGTAAAGGTATTGAGAAGCTTCACAGCTCTGTACAGGCTATTGCTGCGGAGCTGAAGGTCGACTTTGGGCCTCACAAGTACAACCTCATGCATATCATTGGGCATCAGCGGGACAAACCTGATACCAATCTCAAGCCTCATATCCCAGGGTTTGACGGGCCGTGCCTACCACAGCTGCGTATCCTCGGTGTTGTGGTTGATCAGAAGCTGAATTGGCAATGCCGTATCGACGGTATCGAGGAAAAGGTTAGGAAGCGGCTTGGCTACCTTTCTATTATCTCGAAACGAAAGACGGGGCCGACATTGCGGACCATGCCACTTTGTTACCTGACCATGATCGCCGGGGCCTGTGATCATGCCTGTGGCGCATGGTTCCTCCGGCAGCGGGGGGCGACAAGGGGGACTGTTCCGTCAAGTATGGGTTGAAGGACTATCAGACAAAACAACTTGTATTACTGAACAAGGAATGTCTGACCAAGGTTTCTGGTGCAGTCTTGGACATAGCAGCTGAGATGATGGAGAAGGACTTGTTCGTTGAGAACATCGTGACTGTTCTTCAGTCCCAGGCTTCCCAGCAACGTGTCAAGAGTCTATTCTCCCACGACATCAGATGGAGGAACACCCCGTGGAAAAGGAGGAGGGCGCTAGCGAAAAAGAAATCGCGAAGATGACAGGGGACAAGTCATTGGACCAGCCGTCGGAGGACGGAGCTACGGGCAACATGCTGGGGGCCCGGGGGCAGAGAAACGGGCCTGAGGTCAACAAAAAAGAACTCAGGCAAGTCGCCAAGGAATAAGACTCCATATCAGATTCTGGATACCGAAGCCACAAAGATTCACAAAGCAGCCAAGAAGAGTCGTAATCACAGACTAAGCGTCAGTCCAGACCCCAACGTAGGAGAGAAGGCTAAGGAGTAATAGGCAGACCACAAGAAGGGGAGCAAGATTATCAAGGCCTGGGTTGGGAAGACGGATACCAAAGAGTAAGACGTATATTTAGTAACGGAAAGACAAGATGGTGGCTGGCGGTAGGAACCTTCTCAAGGACCCGAGACTGCTGGTAGCCTTGACCGAGGACTGGGGGAGGAAGAACTTTGAGTATCACTTGGGCATGACTTGTGCCTAGAGCATGGTGCTATACTTATGTAGGACTGAGCGCGTTAATCTCCGGAAGTATCTTCACAACTGTCACATTCCTGTTTCCAAGTTCCCGTGGTGTCCCTACGGACATTCTGAAGAGTCAGTATTGCACCTCCTTGTCGAATGCCCAAGGACTGTGAGACCAGAATAGCTGGACCTCCTTTGTGATATCGAGAACTCTGAATTGCGCCATCTTGAGAAACCTCTGGACTTTCTCTTGCGAGATTCTACCCCCGCTTGATTGAACAAGGGATATGGTGGATCGGTTGGCCGAGTTATCGTTGAGCTCCTCAAGCACAGACTCAATTTGTTCTGTAAGATTAGTCTGTCCTTGCTTGATGTCTTTCGACCGGCCGTTCTGTGAAATTTCAGCTTCTGATAGGGCCTTGAAATGCGCCGCAAGTGACCTTTCGTTGTCTAGTTCTTTCTTCGATGCTCTTATGACAGTGGTAAGCTCATCAAAGAGCTCTGTCTCTTGGTGTATCTGGTTTGGTACGGTCAGCACATCGGATAATAAATTTGTTGATTCATGACTTACCACGTCTCAGGTGACCATTTAGTACATTTCCTTGAATCGAAGTCTCTCTTCTTGCCCTCCCATGTTCATATAGGTTCTAGAACATTTTAGAGTTGTCAACTTTGCCAAGTTGTATGGTGTTCTGACTGACTGAGGCTAATCGAGCATATGCGAAAGGACTTGTTTCAGTACATCAGTATCGCCAAACGGGTCAGGATCGTCAACGTTGTCATTGGCTGTGTCGTTGCTACCACTAGCCCCTTGCTATTAGAGTGTGGTTCCCTCTGAGGGAAACATGTGACTATCGTTGTTGGTCAGCCACGTTTCCCTGAGAGAACCCATAGCTAGAGCTGGTCGAGTCGACCATTATCAAAACTTTTGAGTCTGGATGTAGGTTTTTCTGACAAGCTGCCAGAGATAAAACCTGGTCGCAGTCCCTCTGCCTGGTGCTGTCTAATTTATGGCAGTTGTATTGGTCTAGTGTCCTTCTTATATGCGGTTGATGTATATAATGTAGTCCTGGACTCAGTTGCTTTTGATCTGACTGCTTTAGATCTGGTTGATTCTGGGGATCTTTCTAGTAAAAGAGGTATGCATTTAGGAAACCTTTTGTCGTTCTTCTATTTCTTATAGGTTCTTTTCTGTATACGCGTTGTTTCATGACTTCTTCTCGTTGAATTTGTTGTTTTGTGATATCCTAGTGAAGATAGGGCATCTTCTACTAACCGATTAGCTTTTCTGAATCATGACTTCTTAGCTTCTGCTAAAGATTCTGCCTATAAAAAGATTATCCTTTCCTATGCTTTGAGACTTGCTCTTGCTTGGCACTGTTGAATATTATAAGCTAGCCACGTTTTCCGTGAAACAGAAGCTGGGTGAGGGACTCACGGTTCTGGGAATTGCGGAAGGCTTGGCATAACGGTCTTATAAATCGCGTGTGATGAATTCCAGGCTTTTCTGGAACTGTATCTAGGTATTTAGACTACGATGGTATTGTCGCCGCACCCAACGTTCTGGCCTCAGGATATTGTATGTTTGCGTCTTGTCCTTGTATAGCTGGGATATGAGGACCTACGCTGCACGAGATTATAGTGTTGTCTAGTAAGGGGGCAAGAACATACCTCGATCCATCGCATCTGGATGCGTTAATGGAGTTGACTAGCTTGGGTGCATTCCTCTCTTGCAAACAGCACAAGAGGCTCGCGATATCGTAAAGGCGACCAAATTCCCCCCACGGGCAACCATGGCTTCGGAAGCCCGTTCTCCATGGATCGCTTCAAGCCCGTCCATGCATCGGATGAGTATCTCCAACAGGCCAGTGACAGTCTACTTACCCTCGTTTAAATCGAGACAAAGTCTGCTTTGGACAACCTCGAAGATATTGCAGCCGTTGAAGGTATCGATGTGTTATCCATTAAGCCTTTAGATCTCGGTGAGTCACTCAGTAGGGAGACTTGAATTGCGTTGAAGCTTACGTCGTGTAGGTAATAGCATTGGATATCCGGTCCTCGACGGAGTTGTGAAGTTAGAGCTCAAAGCTGCCATCAACCGCATTCTGGAAGTTTCTCGTAAGGCTGGGAAGAAATGCGGTATCTATTCGTCATCTGGAGAGCAGGCGAGGGGATATATCGAGGCCGGGTTTAACATGGTTCATGTTGGGACGGATTACGCGATGCTCCAACAGGCTACGAGAACTGAGATGGGTACTTCTCAAGGGAAGGACTTGGGGAAGCGCGTGGGTTATTAGAGATCTCTTGGAGACGTCAAGATCAAAAGAGTTACTTACTTCGAAGTCCAAAGAGATGTTTAGGCGTGCGCCCTCTCCTCAACGAATTGACGACGATGGCTGGCTTTTATCACACCGACTCCCTCTTCAAACACTGACAAAGCTTTGTAGAGTCTTCTTGGCAATCCGCCGTATCACACTGTATGGCTTGTCTCTGTATCATTTTCACCCGTGCTCTTCGATCCGGCAACCAGCAGTAAAGCAGTCCAAGGCTGCTAAGATAAGGCAGTGCTCGCACGCATTTAATACATCAGACAAGTGCGCGAGGTAGCCACTGTCTGGTAGTTCATGTGCTAATGGAACAGGCAAGCTGCTCCTAGTCGTTCTCTGTCATATCTAATACTATCATAGCAACTCGCCAAAGAACCAGACTTGAGGAACTTCCCTTCAAAGCTGTGCTCTTCGCGCCAGGGCAGTTAGCGTTGATTGCAAATGTGGGAAATCTACAGATATAAAATAACGGTGTCTAGCAGCTTTAAGAATCAGAAAGAGAAATGTATATATTTACTTATCAGAAGATTAGTCAACTAGGTATATTGACAAAATCAGTATACAGGTGAAATCTAGGAGATGTGTATAAAAAAAGGGAGGGGGAACATGAGAGTGTTAACAATAAGCAAAATTATAAAGATGGCAGAAGATATATGGCAATATATGGTAGTATGTCACATGTAAATCGAGTTTTACACGTTACATCTACTCATATCACAGCTATCTACTGCATATTTAATTTTTCAGGTCAAAAGGTCACAGCATGTCGGGATTCGAACCAACAACGCTTGTTGTTGTGACCTACCTTTGTAGAGCTCTGCACACCGGCCATTGCCATTCCGTCATTGCTCTACGACAATGGAATACAGAGCGGAACTGGTATGTGATACTACCACTGAGTCTGTTGGCGGGCTGTATGACATGTCTGAAGCTTGTGCTAAAGTTAATATCGGGTTGAGTTTGTATGTCACGGGGCTGGGGGCGAAACCTGGGCAGTGGCGACATCTAGCAGCCTGGAATCCAAGGATAAGTGACAGCACTCTTCCGATAGCAGCTGATTGTTTGCTAGTGAGTTATTCTGCGTGCTGGATCTAGGTATGACTTGGAGGTCCCAAAGGGGATGCCTTAAAACTTGGGACCTCTGTCACAGGTGACAAAAACCCTGAGGTAACCTTAGGTAAGTTCAGTATAATTTAGTATAGATTAGAAGATCTCAGACTAAGGATTCTTAGTATCTCAACTTAATGTCAGAAGTCTTCTTACATCCTGGAGGTCCCGTCAAATGTCAGCCCCAGTCATCGTTTACAGGAGTACACGGACTCAATCTAACTACCTAGCAGCTTATATAGACCGAGCTTCATCCGTACCATAATAAAGACTCATCTATGAGTCGTGAGAAACCTCTCTGTTAGTTCCCGAGCAGCTTCAGCAACAACCCTTCCTCTCAGCACGCGCTAATCACTATCATTCATCGGGCAATCAGCAACATCTCTCCACCAGTCTCTTTGCAGCGTCCCAATGCCCTCGTCAACACTGACCAAGCTTCCATTAATATGAAAGTAATTATCCTCAGCGTGAAATGGGTACAGGCGCCCCTTACTTCCAGACTCATTCCACTCTGGGGCGAAGCATGGCCAAGCGCCCAAGTTCGTTGAGTCTAGTAAGGCTGAGCATGCGTTCTGGTCCATGGAACCATTCCTAAATTATGATCGCTTATTCCTATAGCTAATCGTTTTCACGTAGTACTACTCCCCTATTGGCTCAGTGTACAGAAGTGAACTGTGGCAACCAGCTGTTCGGATCACGTAGATCCAGGTCCTTGCCGTGCAGTGGGCCTTCATATCCTTCAACAAGCAGCAAAAGTCCTCCAGAGCTCGTATAATTAGTTTCAAAAACAAACAGGGTCTTAAAACCTAGGCTTTGAGAGCGCTGTTATGGTATCATGGACATGTTGAGTCCCTGACTCCCTAAGTGCCACCACGTTGACACTCAACGGGCCTGGAGCCAGATGACGGGGAATCAAAGTCGGACTGGGTCTCAACTTCCGCTAGGAGCTAATCTTATGTCTCGAATGACTCACAAATCTTCCGTGGGGGTGCTGTGGCTTCCATAGGGATGTATCTGTTTCACTTAGGCAAGAAGCTCTTCGTGGAACTCAACATTTGCGGTCAAGCTACCTTGCAGATACGAGGCCTAGGTCCATGTTTCAGAGACTTGCTATAATCTTTTCTTCTGCTATCTTACTGAGAACTAGTGAATTGAGTATCAGTGCTCCTGATGAGATTTGAGAGGCGAGTGTTGGCCTTTCATCCTACCTGGATCGACATCATGGCGTAGGCAATTTCTGGACTCTGAACTCGAATTTTCCAAATAATATACATTCCCCGAGCCTCCTCTTCTTTCTTTTCCAACTGGAATCTTCATTAGTAGCATCTATTGTCCCCTATACGCCGGTATTCGTCCATATGGCGATCGGATCGATGAGGGAACACAAAAAAAGCGGACAACTCACAACTACCGAATCACAAGTCAAGCGGACAAACCTGATCGATTTACTGTTTCGGAAACCATTCTTGCCTTTCGTCTAATCTTCCCTGCCGGTTTCCCTATTAAAGGCGGTTATTCTAGGTTACGACAATCGGTTTGATGTTAGGTCACTCCGACTTGTTGCCAGCGGGTGAACTTGATTTTTACGTTGAATTAAGCCAAAGCTTATATCTAATTAAGATGTTTCTGTCTCTCTCATGTATCGACCTCTTCGTCGAGATCTAGTGTTTCTGCTCGCCGCTTCCGACTGCTGTTTAGTGACTGAAGCTAAGCGAAAATTGCACGTTCAGCAGCGTTATCTTCATATCTTCTTGTCTTCTGATGAAATTAACGAAAGATTAGATAGCAAATGAATCACTCATCTGCTATATCTCTTCATATTCTTTCTCGGTGCTGTAGCTGAGCAACAAGCTAAATGGAGACAGACACCCAACCGAAACTTCAATCGAGATCACACGACATCTGCCGTCAATGCCTCACAATAACTAACCAAATATGGCCAGTACTTATTTGAATTCTTATTTAGCTTTTCAGACTTCTTTTTTACCTTCCGTTGATCAACGGAAGTGGCAGAATTGGATGTCTTGTCGATGAGTCACGCCCGAAGACAATACTCAACACCAAAACTACAAAAAGAGAATTTTCTCCTACACAACTGTATCACCTCTCCGCATCCCTATATCTCCCACATAATATCCTGACCCTTCCGCATAACCTTTCAAATAATCTTAAAAGATGGAATCTCCAATCTTTGTAGTAGAAACACCCTCCCTCAACGCAATTCGATCCCTTCCAACAGACATCTACCTCGTCCACGCGACAAACTGCATCGCCGAATGGGGCGCCGGAATCGCTGCCGAACTAGCGACTGTATTCCCAGCCGCTTGTAAAGAACACAAACAGTTCTGCAACATAACCATACCTGACGGGTCGAGATGGCCGTCGCGAGGTCTTGCGGGGAAATGCTACATCATTCCACCTCAAGCTTCAGACACAGCGAGAGGAGCTCCAAGGATACGTGGTGTGTATTTGTTTACCAGTTATGGATATGGAAGAGCGAATCCGAGGACGGGAAAGCCGGGGAAGGATGGTGCGGGAAAGATTTTGGCGCAGACGAGGGCGGCATTGAAGGAGATGAGGATGCAGCTGGAGGAGGAGCGGGAAAAGGAACCTGATGGTACGCCGGTGATTTACTCGCCCATGTTTAACTCGGGAGCATTCAAGGTGCCATGGGAGAGGACGTCGCGACTTATCGAGGAGGAGTTCAAGGGTTTTGAGGGCCGGTGGCTGATAATGGCGCCTCCATAAGATGGCGATTGTGTTTCGGCTTGTTGGACCAGATATTGACCTCATTTGTATAGATAATGATAGTTCGAAGATAGGAACTCACTCTAGCCAATACCAGCGAAGATCAGCCTCATTTCTAACTCATGGGATCGAGGGCTAAATACTACTTTGAAGAGTAAGTCTTAATCTGTTCTTGAGTAAATTGTGCATCTATGTATTGATATAAACTTCTACTTCGACAATCAGCAAGCGACCGTGGTGTAGTGGTTAGCATTAACGCCTTCCAAGCGTTAGAGAGGGGTTCGATTCCCCTCGGTCGCAAACATTTGTCAATTGTATAATCATCCGGGCTGGATTCCTTTTGCAAACGTGGACATGTATATATATCTAGTTTCTTGTTCTATTTCTTTTGTTTCTTAACGCAACCCATTCGTTTCTTTTAACGCTGTCATTGTCATATTTCCAGCTCAAGTACGAAATAGTACTAAATCAATTGCCCGTGATTGAGTAGCGTCAGAGCTCTATGCAATTAAATCATCGAGATCTGGAGAATTGCTTCTCAACAGAGATTTAGCTACGTCTAATACAAGATATCAATTATTTCTCTTGATTCCATGTTTAGATATCTTTCCTGGCTCCTCATCTCTTCCAGTGAATGTTTGTGGTGAACCTCTGTTGCGCTTCCAACAGCGGTCGATCATTCTTCCGTTGAGCCCCACCCTCCCGCCTCGTCCACAAGGCTCCAGCTACCGCATCATCATCAAGCTCTCCATAGCCTTCCAATCCAGCTCCAGCTTCAACAACAACCACAATCTCTCTCGCTCTCATTACTCGAAACACCATATCACATACCCGCCTCGATCCATCATGGCATCCATAGATCCCAAGACCACAGACGACAAGCCCGCTGAGCAGAAGCCCGCCGCTCTCGGCGAGGACGACGAGTTCGAGGACTTTCCCGTCGACGGTACCACTCCCGCCACCGCCGTCGTTAGGTTACATTGAGTGCTAATGCTGTTCAGACTGGTCAGAGGATCAGACTGAGGCTGCAAAGGGCAGCGACGAGACAAAGCACCTCTGGGAAGAGAGCTGGGACGACGACGACACGAGCGACGACTTTTCGCAACAACTTCGGTACGTACAAGATTAACGAATTCTGTTTGAACAGAGCTAATACCTGGATAGAGAGGAACTGAAGAAGGTCGAGGCTGCTAAACGCCGATAGAGCTATGTTGTGACGATACCGCGATTCGAACCGATTTATAGAACGGGAAGGGCGAGTCTGTGGAAAAGACAGATCAGATGCAATAATTAGATACCAATAGAGGCGCGCGAAAGCGCCATGAAGCATCTTTGAACGTTTGAATGGGCTTTGGCTGTGTCGGCTTGTGTTGATAGACTCAGCGTCAATGTTTCTTGGGTGACAGAAATATCGGGACAGATTCATGGTGAAAACCAAGTAAGCTCTTGTTGCTCGTTTTTCGGCCTCGTCATTCAAAGTCTCGAGAACCTCAACCTGTAGATCGGGACTTCGCACTGATACTGATCTTTGCAGGCCATGGGGCGTTCGAATGGTTTCCCATTCCACATCAAACATGGCTGGTCTGTCTGCAAGATGTTTTATTTTATTCTTCCTCAGAACCAACACGAGCTTTGTGCAATCTGGACGTTTGCTGTGTTCTCAAACACCAGCATTTGCAAGCTCCAGATTTCACCATCAATGCCTTCTCACAAGTACAACAATCGGGACTACTTCGATCGTAGGTAATAGTTTTATATAGCTCTTTCGCGCCTCTATTGGTATTTGATATTTAATTATTTGATCTCTTCAGTCTTTGCTACAGACTAGCCCTTCCCGCTCGACCTTTTTCCATTTTCATAGCCCGTCATCAACAGGTTCTCATAAGACATCGTACTCCAACAGGTGTGGATATTATTTACTTACTCGACAGAGCGGTAACACCGGGCAGCTCCTTGCCCTCGAGGAGCTCCAGGCTGGCACCACCACCGGTGGAGACGTGGCTGAGCTTGTCCTCGACGCCGTACTTCTTGGCGACGGTGGCGGTGTCACCACCTCCGATGATGACGATCTTGCCGTCCTTCTGGACAGCGTCGACGACGGCGTCGAGGGTGGCCTTGGTGCCGCTGGCGAACTTCTCGAACTCGAAGACACCGGCGGGACCGTTCCAGAGGATGGTCTTGGCCTCGGCGATGGCCTCCTTGTAGAGCTTGACGGACTCCTCGCCGCAGTCAAGACCCTGCCAGCCGTCGGGGATACCGTCCTTGTCAGTGGCATAGCCAGTTTGGGCGTCCTTGTCGAACTTGTCGGCGGTGATGTAGTCAACGGGGAGGACGAGCTTGACGCCCTTGGCCTTGGCCTTCTCGACGAGGTTTCCAACAGTCTTGGAGCCGGCCTCGTCGAAGAGGGAGTTACCGATGGAGACACCCTCGAGGGTCTTCTTGAAGGTGAAAGCCATACCACCGCAGATGATCAGGGTGTTGACCTTGTCGAGGAGGTTGTCGATGAGCTGGATCTTGTCGGAAACCTTGGCACCACCGAGGATGGCGAGGAAAGGACGCTGGGGCTCCTCGAGAGCCTTGGCGAAGTACTCAAGCTCCTTCTTGACGAGGAAACCGGACGCCTTCTGGGGCAGGTCGACACCAACCATGGAGGAGTGAGCACGGTGAGCGGTGCCGAAAGCGTCGTCTGTTCTTGTTAGCATCCCGTAGCATGAGGTTTTGGTACAGTAGGAGACTCACTGATGTAGACATCACCAAGGGCAGTCAGGCCCTTGCGGAAAGCCTCAACCTGGGCCTTGTCGGCCTTGGTCTTGTTACCCTCCTTATCCTTGGAAGAGCCCTCCTCCTCAATGTGGAATCGGAGGTTCTCAAGGAGGATGACAGTGCCATCCTCAGCCTTGTTGACGATCTCCTCGACCTCGGGACCGACACAGTCGGGGGCGAAGGTGACCTTCTTGCCGAGAAGCTTCTCGAGCTCGGGGACAACGGGCTTGAGGGAGTACTTCTCGTTGGGGGAGCCGTTGGGGCGGCCGAGATGGGACATCAAGATGACGGACTTGGCGCCATTCTCGAGGGCGTACTTGATGGTGGGGAGGGCACCGACAATCCGCTGGTTGTTGGTGATGTTCTTGTCGGCGTCGAGAGGGACGTTGAAGTCGACCTGAGAGGGGTTTTGTTAGCCAGAGTTTGAGGATGGCGGGGTATTGTTGAGGCTTTTTGGCATGGACGTTTGAGCCGTTGAGCTTGATGGCTATAGCTAAATTGAAGTCTAACCGAGGAATTGATTGAGGTACATCTCGTGGAATTGTCTCGACTGATTCTTGGTGACTGATGATATGATGCGGGGAGCTCAACCAAGCTCAACAGCTTCATTCCATCGCGGGGCATTTTTTTCTCGCCAACTCACTCGAATGAGGACTCTCTTGCCCTTGACGTCAACGTCAGTGATGGAGAGCTTGTTAGACAGCGACATGATTTCGATGCGAGGTACGATTGAATGGGGATGTAGGTCAAAGGGTGATGTCGAGGAGAAGAAGGGAAGAAGAGAGCTTATGGAGGGGAGCGTCAGGTAGTAAATAGCACTGCTGACTTCAAGGTGGGGGGGGTCAATCTTCTCAGCGCGATGACGCTGCTGCTGCCGGCGTTGGCGTTGGCGGGGCTTTCGCGGCTGCACTCGCAGATGGTGGGATGATGAGGCCCGTGAATGCCCCTGGAGCAAACACTTTAGCCATGAATCTGGCGTGAGATGTCGACTTGTCAGTGGACTATTGCCTATTCGTCTATTCATGATATGACATGATCGGTCTCGTCTCGGTCGGTCCACTTGTCAAATCACTCACTCAACTACTCCCTCACTTCATCTTCCCTCAAACAGCCTACCCTGAACACTCAGCCCATGCACTTTATGCAGCCGTCAACATCGCCGTGTTACGGGCATCGCCCTCCGGCTTCTGGCGATGCGGATGCAGCAGACCCGGACAGACACAGGCCGTAGCTACACCGTCGAGAACCACGCTTTTTACGTACAGTCAGTTACCTTGTTGAACAGTTGTATGTAGTGAATTGCGATACCACGATGCATGCATCCATGGTACAGCGTCTAGGCTAGCGCGGGTGGAAACTGAAAGAAGCCCATGTCGAAACAATATCGATCAGCTGATCTGATAGTGAACTTCGATATGACACGTTCTCATTACTGTCATGTCTATGGATATCAAAGCTTGAAAAGCATTGCCACAATTTCTCGGACCACTGCATCTTCTCGGTGAATTATACCAAGACGGACCAGACCATACCACTCTTCTCACACCTTGCTGGGCTACCTTGTAATCTCCATTTAACCTACACGCTGTCACTTTAACGGCCGGGATCAGTTCCGACCCCTCAGCCTTACAACCCAAAAGAATTACTCGATGTCATGTCATGATTATTACCCGGACACCCAATTCACTTCCATTTACGATCAAACCCGTTTTCTGACAGGCAAAATACCACGTTCAGATCCGCTACACGCGGCATTGAGTATCTTCCAAAATGTTAAAAGACAAAAGAGATCGCCTCGTCTTGTCATTCAAAGATCTACCGAAACTCCAAACGAGACTCATGCTGTTATTTCAAAAATGGTCCGCATCCCATCCCAACCCATGAAAAGAATACCGTACAAGGCAATTGCTGCAAAAGGGCCAGAGTCTCAAACTCTCAATTGCAGGTTCCAGAGCATACCAGATCGCGCAGTATATGTAAAAAACCCCGAAACGCCGTTTCTATGTGACGGCTGAAGCAGTAACAGTCGACGCAACTTCATGTTCATAGTCGATCAACAATCAGCTCGAGGCCAATTGTGAAAACGTTCACCAGGCATGATTTAATGAGCTTAGTCAGAGGCTGAGTTTGTCAAGGACAGGTATGCTGTCCAGGCAATACCAATTGTTGATACAAAAGGCTGCAAACGTATTAGCGATCTTGGTGTCTAGGGCGTAAAAGAAGGACGTACCAGTTGGAACTGAACAGGCATCAAACGGAAGTTGACAATCTGCACGGCAGGCCAGACAACATAGTTGGCCTTGAGAGTTGGAATGTACATATCCCGAAGCTTGTTCGAAACGGCGCGACGGCCACCACCCTCGGCGATAGTCATGGTCGTGTAGAACACAGCCAAACCGAATGGCGCAAAGATAAGCTGGTCGAAGGCAACGCGCTTCATGGCGGGGACGAAAGCGCTGGTCTTGGTGACGGGGAAGACTCGCTCGAGGAAGCGGAACCACTTGAACTGCACGGGAGCCATGCAGAAACCGTATGCAATGAAGCGCGTGAGACGTTCAAAGTCGAAAGGTGGAGGAAGACCGACCGAGTCGGGGATCAGGTCGCGATCGTAGAAAGGGTTCTTGCGGTCGAGCTCGTGGATCTCAATCGCAATACCGTCGTTCTTCTTAAGACCGCCGGGCTGACGGATGGCTCGCTCGCGAATGGCAGTGATGGATTGGGCGACTGTGTCGGCGACGCCTCCGAGGATGGCGTTAGTGACCATCATGGTCATGACTGCAAGGTGTCAGTTATATCGCATCGGGCCAGAGGTGGTTATGGTTGCGTACGTGGCCGCTCGTCATAGTACGAGTTGAATCGAGCTGTAAGTCGTGCGATGAACGCCATTTCGATCAAGAAGACGATGGTATGCAGAAGAGGCTGGTGATGGCGTCGTCAGCGTCGAGTCGCACAAGGAACGCCTAACAGCACAAAGAAGAAAGGACACCGAGATTTAAAAAAAAAAAACCGGGATGAAACGAGAAAAGAAAAAGTAGAGATGTGCGCAAAGTGATATCATGAACAAGCGAAAAAAAAAAAAAAGAGCTTGTAGCGATGACGATAGAGCTGGACAGTAGTTGGGGAAAATACGGGGGAAGCTAGAGTGGCGACGGATCATAGAGTTGGGAAAAAACAGGGCGTGCGTGAGTGAGTGAGCGAGCTTCGACTTACGATGCGACCGTAGATGTACTTGGAATTGATGGAGCGGATGAACCGCCTCTGGTTGAGTTCCCACGTCATATCGAGAAAGAATCCGAGGCAAAAGCGATAAGAGATGCAGAGATAAACCCGGAGCGGGGGGACAAAGAGGGACACGATGCGGTTTTAATCCCTTGACGGTTGGTGATACAAGGGAGGAAAAGGGAAGAGAAACAGGAGTGAGAATTGATCCGCCGAGCGCAAGCGCTGAGGAATGACGGCGGCAGCCCGGCGGGTTTGAATGTGGGCGTGCCCTCTGTCTCAAGGGCGGGTTCTTCCCTATAAAAATGACGACAGGTATCCCACTCTCACGACGCACAGTTCGATCTTGGTGTTTCCAGGGGCCGATGGGAGTCCGTTCGTTTCGTCGCAGGCCTTTGATCGAGAGAGAAAAACGACGATATGAAAAGAAGCTTTGTGTGTTGTTGAGAGAAGACGAGGAAAAGATGGAGGAACGGAATTGGAGTCTCAGCTGGAAAAAGGCAACAGTGCAGCGCCGACGATATTCAAACGGTGTTGCAGACAGTAATTCTTCTTCACGTTTCGCCAGGCATCAATGGTAGCCCCTCATCCGGGCATTGGACTAGCACTGTGCGCTGACCCAAGCCTCTGACCTACAAATGCATGACTGGGAATGTACGGCCGTTACACGAGTGAACAATGTAACCGTATTCAATGCCGTAATTGGTTCTTGTCTTTTTGGCTTTACTAACTGAAGTCTGTAGGCTTTGGTTAAGCGCTGATATTGGACCCTAGTGGTTTTACGGTGGAATCAGTCTCCGGGGATCCCGGCCGGGTAGAGGTTCACGGACTGACACCGGCTCCGAGGGCCCGTTGATCTGTTACAGAACTGCTACGAACAGACATGAGAATAGGCGAGCAGAGCAACAGCGTAATGCAGTTGGGTCTCTGCAATGAACTACTGTAGACACGGTTGGTGATGCTGGGAACAACGTGCAGCCGCTACTCTGCATTACGTTTCATCTTGAGGCAGTGCTACTCGCCAGCCAAACGTTGTCGCAAACCAAGCTTACTATCGTCGTCGTATTGTAATTTTTTGGACCTATAAGCATTCGTTAAAGATTCAAGAACGGGATTTGCCTTGTAAGTAGCATCCTTCCGCTGCCTGTTGTTTATATTTCCCTGGCTGCCCTCTTTCTGAGTGCCGATCACGTGTGCTACTCTGCCAGACTGAATATGCAGTTCACATTGCCTCGACCTTTCCGTTTGAGTGTTCTTCGGCCTTTAGTTTGTCGCTTTACTAGCCACATCATGGAGGTCGTCAAGTGAGTACAAGATAGATTCGGGGTCCTCTGCTAATAGCCGCTCCAAACCCGTATACCCACTTCCCGCCCATGATCGCCAGGTTCCGCATGCCAACTTGATCTGTATTTGTGACTGCAGACCACGCCGTTATGCCAAACTGAACATGTCATAGCTAAAGAAAGTCGTTGAATGATCCAGGTGGTCTCAAATTGCGCATATACCATGTCTTAGGTATCGTCTGACTCGTATAAAGAATGCCTCCTTAGCTCTTGCTCCCTCAGACATCATCGCCTCCACCGGCTCCTGCTGCTTCCTTTCGACTTACGGATACAGAACCTGCCTCATGCGACTTCGACCCGCTTGACCATCTTTTGACACAACAACAAAATATCGCTGTAAGGCGAACCACATCCCCGATCGCAAAATGATCTTCTTTGCTTCTTCAGTTGTCATTGGGCCGTTCGAGTCGAACATTCACCCATGCAAGCCACCTGATGCCTGGCGAATCAATAGACTCCGCCACGTCTGTACAGCCTGCTTCCACAGCAGCTGAAAACACAGACACCACGAGGCTCTCGAGAAAAGGAGGAACGATAAGAGAATGCCTTGTCTAGAGACTGGTCGGAATGGAGATTAGTTTATGAATGCAGTATTCGTGGCCCTTTCCATTGTATCGTTTTGAACTCTATCGCATCTCCTCTCCTCTTCACCATGGCTGAACTTGCTGCACTCGGCGTCGCAGCCAGTGTACTTCAAGTTGTCGACTACGGCACCCGCTTCCTCACCACACTATACCAAGTCAGACAATCGAAACACGATTTTCTCAACAATCTTCAGAGTTTACACAACTCATCGAGCAATCTCCGCGATGCCCAGCATGAGCTTCAGGCCATTTGTCACTCCGTATCAAACACAGGTACAGCGATATCGTCTCTCGCCAAGAAGAGTGAAGCGATTGCAAAAGAAATGCTTGACTCCTTGAAGCGCATCGAGGAAAATAGCCACGGACGAAAGCGCGACGCGGTGATCAAAACATGGCTGATAATATTGAAGGAGGACAAATTGAAGGGCCTTGAAAGCAGACTGACAGAGGTCAAGGCAGATTTGACGTTCTACCTATCCGTCAATTTGAGGGCTACTGCAAGAGAGACTCTGGAGAACCAGATGTAGATGTTACTGGAGATGCGCGACATGCGAGCAGACATCAAAGCCATGGGAGACGCTTCAAGTGCATCCGAAATCCAAGCAGGCTTCGGTTCGTTAGCCATTGAGTATCTCACCGGCGGCGGCTTACATGAGCGCCAGAAGCTCAAGTCCGAGTTCACAGATGCTTTGACACAGTTCTGAGGCCAAGGCGCCACTAGATTCATCAAGCATCCAATTATCACCACAGAGGCGACAACGTTTGGAACACATTTTCATCTCGAGAGTCCGATATGATACCATACAAGAGAGAGAGCTCACGATAAAGGAAGCTCACAAGGGAACATTTCGCTGGATCTTCAATGACAACAAGGCTGAGACTTCACCGATTGGCTTCAAAGAGTGGCTTGTATCCGACGGTAGCCTCTACTGGATCACCGGAAAGCCAGCGTCAGGAAAGTCTAGGCTGATGAAGTACCTCCTTCAGCCTATTGACGGATCGAGCAATGAGAACAGATGCAACGAATACTTACAACAATGGGCGGGAGACCAGGAGCTCACGATTGCCACGTTTCATTTCTGGGCCATTGGCTCAGGCATACAGGCGAGTGAAGAAGGATTGCTTCGGACCCTGCTTTTTCAGCTTTTTCGCGCGCACCCAGAGGTTATTCCACTTGTTGCTTCGTCACGTTGGGAATCTTTGTGCCTTTTTAACGAAAGCCCCAGGCGCTTAAGCCAAGATGAATTGGAGGACATGTTTCGCCATGCAGTGAAGCATGTCAGCTCCCGAGCAAAGCTTGCACTATTTACCGATGGCTTGGATGAGTTCGACGGTAACTGCAATGCCCTTATATCCTTGTTACAAGAGTGCATCGCATCCCCAATCAAGGTTTGCATCTCGAGCCGCCCTTGGACAGAGTTTGAAAATGCTTTCGGAGAATATCCCAGGCTGAAAATGGAAGATCTCACCTACGACGACATCACAAGATACGTTGTGTCAAAGTTCGAGGCAAATTCTTAATTTAAGAGGTTCCAGAAGCTGCATCCTGAATTTGCTGGCGCTTTGAGCCACTCAATAGCCAACAAAGCAAGAGGGGTTTTTTTATGGGTTACCATTGTTGTCGCATCGCTCTTGGCTGGGATGATGGCTGGAGACCGCGTTGAAGATCTCGAGAATCGTCTCAGCCTGCTGCCATCAGAAATGGATGATGTATATGGGAGAATTGTTGAGAATATTGATCCTTTCTACCGCGAACATGCTGCCCAGCTCTTCAAGCTAGTCAGCGCATGCAGCGAGCCGCCTTCGCTGCGCGTTTTGTGGTATGCGGACGAGGTTAGGTTCTTGGACCGGGCCATCGACGAAGACCCGAGTACTGTGCTACTTGAGGAGGTGATGAGCCGACTGGAAGATATGCGACTTCGTATCATTAGTCGGTGCAGAGGGCTACTCGAAGTCCAAAGAGCTCTAGATGATCATCCCACCAAATTCGACGGAGGTAATGCTGTATATCTACACAGGACATTTGCGGGGTTTTTAAAGATGCCTGATACCCAGCAAAGGCTCGACAGCTGTCTTACCACGCCATACGATTCTGAGCTTAGGATCTCAGCGGCATATGCATCCTTAGCAAAGCTCTGGATGGTGGCAGATGCACAAGACGAGACCGAGATTCTACATTTCCAGTTCCAATTAAACAGAAGTCTAGCCCATGCCGGAGATGCGTTGCCATCCTCAAGGTGCGATGTCGTTCGTTCGATGGATCATTTAGGGGACGAGTGTGCCAGTCTCTGCCGATACAAATATAAAGAAAACAAGTTCAGGGATCGAGAGGGCAAATGGCAAAGCAAATTGACTGGGATAGAATTGAACAGTTACTGCTCCGATGCCAAAGAAGAATTCCTCTGCCTAACAACTGTGTTTTGTGTCGAGGAATATATCAGAGCCAAGGCTGACCAGCGAGGTCTTGTCGTGGTTGCGAAACGGGACACAAATAAGGAACGCTCGAGACTGGGGAAGCTTGGGTGGAGACTGCAGGGGAACCCGGAGCTGCTCAGAATTCCCCTTCTTTCGCTTGTGCCCCTAAAAAAACACAAGAATCGCATCAGTGGTTAAACTGCTACTCGAAAAAGGAGCAAAGCCAAAGAAAGCGACCAAGCAAATTGGATTCCGCAAAACGACAGCATGGGAAGAGCTGCTTGCCGGAGCTATTCGGATTATTGAGACAAGCCACGAAGAAGTCAACAGCCACGTGACAGAATGTGTGCATCTTATGCTGGAACGAGGAGCGAAGGTGACTGTCGGGACAGTGCAGAGGGCGATGAAAATATCTGAGGAGTGTGTGGTGCCTCGATATCTGACATGGATCCCCGGCCAATATTACACGGGTAGTCCTTTGAGGAATGCATCACTGGGTAGTATATATGTACAGCTTAAGGTGATGAAGAAGGATCGAGAGGCCCCCTTCAGGATTAGATAGCCGAAGGGAGTCTTGGTCAAAGACAGTTGGAGAATTGGAGGGACTGGGGAGTAGAGCGAACAAACAACAAAAAACTGGATTACGATGCTATGAACTTGCACGACATTACGCAAAGGGTATACTCCATCCATTATCCGTCCGACCCATCCGATCCGAACCAATTCTATAACACAAACCGACCATCCATGACCTCGAGAAGCACGCTCACAGCTAGACATACTAAGACAGCTCATCTTCCTCATGCTCCCACTTCTTCGCTCCCAACTTTCGCATCTTCTTTGGACTGCCGTTCCCATTGACGGGAACGAGACGTGCCTTTTCACCACTGACACGCATGCGCTCCAGCTTGCGTCCTAGATTGGTCATGCTATTGCCGCGAGATGACTTGGAAGAAGGCGCAAAGTCCTCTCGCTCCTCAAGGGGCTTGCGCTTGGTCGGGCTGCGGGACGCGAGCTCACGCTTGAGAATACCGTTTTCGCGACGGAGGCGATCCACCTCCTCTTCGAGGTCTTCGAAAAGAACGTTTTCTTTGTCACAATCTTGGTCAGAGGCGAGACCGCGCTCGAGGACTTCGACTTTACGGTCCCAGTGCTCTTCGGTACGTTCCTGCTCAATGGCCATGGAGTTCTTCCAGCGGGCCATTTCTAGTGCAAGACGCTGCTCAAACTCCATGGCGCACTCTTCGCGAATGGCCGCTTCGAGATCAAGCATGCGGTCCTCCATGGTGAGAAGGTGAGCTTCAGCTGCGACGCGCGCTTCACTTTGACGATCGACCTCTTCGCGCAGTTGATCCGCTTCCTCACTAAGACGCGCGATCTCGAGCGCTGCAATCTCCATTGTCGCACGTTCATCTGAGCTCATTGGTGGAGAGAAGTTTCTATACGATCCTCCGCCTGCGGGCATGAACGGTCGTGGGTGAGGATGTGTTGGGCTGACGGAGCGCTTTTGAGCCATCTGTGGTGGCTGGGCGAGGATGGTTGTTGTGATTGAGGGGACGCGAGGGACTGTGACTTCACGAGCAAGGGCGCTGTATCGAAGGATCTGAGATGTGGCGTTGAAGTCGCCGCGAGGGTCGGCGGTGACGATCATGACGCCTCTTTGGGGGTTGCGGCGAGGAGCTTGGGAGTGAGAGGTTGAAGAGGAGGGGAATGAGTTTGAGAATAGGAGCTCGGTGAGTTTGCATTGTCTAAAAGGAACAATATTGGGCTATTGCATGTTAGTCGCTGTCCATCAAAGATAACTTCGATGACTTACCTTGCTGGAGCTAGCAGCCTCACTCTGTGTCTGCAGACATTGACCTAGGTACATCAAACTCTCGTTGATCTTGCCAGCCTCTGCAAGAGTGGCACCCGCCGTCTTAGCTTCGCGCGCACGCTCACTGCCCGCCAAATCAACAATGGTGAATTTGTTGCCCTCCCAAGGGCCAGGTCTTCTGCTGCGGGTTCGCTTCTTGACTTCAAAGACAAAGAATCCATGGCTTCGGCTCGAAACACTGTTGCTGCCAGTACCAGTGACTCGGCGCTCTTGCAAACCAGTCTCGATGACCGTCAATGCTTCGTTGTAACTGGAGCAGATGACCTTTCGAAGGCCGGCAACAACCTTGCGGTCTGGTGATAGCTCTGTTGACTTGAAGAGTAGGGGACGTCGTCGCACTTCTTTTGTGGCGCCGGATTTGACAGCGGGAGTAAGGAGATCGTAGATTCGGTCGTTGTGAACTTCGTACATCGAGATGATGACAATATATTCGGCCGAGGGATCGCAGGAAATGTCGATGTTGCTCACGTCGGGGAGCTGTGGCAGAGCCGAGGGGCGTACGGTAATTCGTCGAGGTGGTGGGGACATAACACCATCGGGCTTGACATCATCTTTAGTGACATTCTTGACACGAGTTGAAGTAGTAAGAGACATGAAATGTCGAAGACTCCGCTTGGGCGTCTTGGGACAGTTGAGCGCGCTTGGAGACGCAGGTAGACTTTCGAGAGGTCTTCTACCACGCTCAGAATAGCGATCCTATCGCTCTTTGAGACGTCGAGTTTCCTCTGCCTCGCTCACAAGCCGTACACTTTTCGGACTTGATGCGCAGTCTGCCGGAAACGCGCCTGGGAGGTTGGCGACCAGCTTGGAGGCGGGAATATTGAGATAGGAAGTCTTTGGGGTCTGTCGTACGAGCATTGGTGTACCGGCGCGTGAAGGCGCTCGTGAAGCAACTGAGTCGCGAAACGGAGGGTCGAAGAAGTGGGACGCGGTAGTCAGGGAGGATTCGGCGCCGTCGATGGCTTGAAGTGAGTCTTGAGCTGTGAAAGCGGCGTTGGGATCGAGCATGTTTTCGCCGATTGAGCGGAAGAGTACATCCATCGTGAGTTGGGTCAGGCCGCGTTGTGTCTTGCTTCCGAGGATCGTATGTGTCTTCGTTTATTAGTCTTGGTGCTTCACTGTTGATGTGGTACTCACCTTGCCGGAACCTGTCACCCCCAGAGTAGCGACGACAGCATCTGTGCCCTCGCCGCCCCCAGGCGCCAGTACGCCTTCAACGAAGGGGACGATCTCTGTGCAGTGAAAGACATCGAGCTGGGTTGCATCTTCCTCAAAGACCTGGGTGAACGCGAACTTCTCAATCGCCCTACGCCGATCTGTAGGCGGATTCAGAACGATATGCTTAGGATGTGAGCCGTCCTCAGCGGGCTCAACATCAAGAATGCGATCGCCATCACCATGTCGCGTGGGCGGGGGTCGTAGCCGTAGATAAACCTCAAACAGGTTATGAGACGCTTTTCGCTCCATGATGCTGCTAAACACGATGATATGCTTTTCGCTTAGACAAAGATGCAGGAACAAAATGGATCGTGGACGAGACTTGTTTAGGACGGTGGATTCATAAACGGAGCGTTGACGTTACAATCCTGGTCGGAGGTCCAGTGTTTACTCCAGTTTCCCTTGGCGTGGTGGCTGGCACGACAACGGCTGGAGACAGTTGTTGGAGGAGCGGGCGATAAGATAAGATCAGATAGGATAAGCGCTTTGGCGCGCGGGTGTTGCACGGGCCATGCCGAAGCTTTCACGCCATCGGGAGAAGAAAAAAAGTTGGGCGGAGCTGAGTTTTTCCTCAGGCTTGAGTTTGTTCTGGCCTCAAGGACAAGGATGTAAACCAATTGCTTGAGTGGGGTCACTTGAAGTGGTGCAACCTAAAGGTTCAGACGATCATCATTAGTTTGTGTCGCTATTCATGTTTCCAGCTGAGCTCAAGCGGAAGATTCCGTATCGAGAAGCCTTTCTGTTCTGCGTCTGCAGTAAGCTGAGATCCGGTTCACATACAAGTCTGAAGCTTCGTGGCAGCTAGGATGCGTGGCAGCAAAAAGAGTCATCAATGAACAAGGGGGTGTGCCAGTGTAACGAACGCAGCCAATGGCATGATGCTGATTTCCTGGGGGAGGTTGACTCACGCAAGAGTCACATAACGTCTGCCACCCCACAACCGGCCACCCCCCCAAACCGGCCACCGATTTATCGCCCAACCACGCCAATTTCGATATCATTGAAATCACCACAACTTGACGAATTTTTATCCGATTTCAATTCTGACTTCGGCAATCGACTCAAAATGCATGAATGGACTGAGAAAGATAT
>VYWZ01001704.1:0-16250 GCA_008711595.1 Fusarium xyrophilum
ATAGATAATAAGACAGGTCTGTCACAGCCCAAGACCAGACCAACGTACCCTATACCTGGAAGTGGGGTAGATCACGTGGCGGTAGCGCTGTCGCCATGACCTTAGCTAGACCGACAGTTAGATCCTGAATGTGTCAAATGTAATGATGTGTGTATTGTTCTTGTCTCTGTTTTCCTCGGTGTAGAGACGCGGAATAAAAAGGGGCAAAATCTGCGCCTTCCGGATTGGGCCTAGTGCTATCACGTGACACTTTTCAAGGCATGTGGCAGGCTGTCACATTTGACAGTTTGAGAAAGCAACCTGCCAAGAGGTTAGTGACTTCCTGACTTAGGAAGTTGTTTTATTATGGGGCCATTAACGATTTTCAGGCTTTAATACCTCTAAGCCAGTAAGCTTGCAATCCAAGGACGGAGGGCGTGCGGAGATTCTTTTGTAACGGTTTCGGCCTTACATTTCGTCACAAAGAAAAAAAAAGAAAACAGTAGGAAAGATTGCTCCGATCATCGGCGGCTTAGCGCCAAGGGCAAGAATTAATTATTCGCCATATCATGGCTTCCAAGACTGAGCCCTTGATCGGCTATTTTAGGCAACTCTGTCTTCCGATATCAACAGCGGCTAAACAGAAAATAAAGTTGGACGGAATCCCGTATTTACGCTGCCTATGGTCGTATGTGTTAGGACACGCCGGAAGTAACAATTATAAAGATGACTAGTTTGACCTTGCTGAGACAGCATTGACTGGGTTGGCTTGGAGATAGTTTTCCGTTATCAAGTCCTACCTTGCGTTGGCGGGTTCATCAATCTGTGGATGCAAGTTTGGAACAAAGCAATAGAATGACGAAGACGGTATCACGATTTATCAGGTAATTATGGGAAGACTACAGCCTATGAGGTTGAGCTTTAGGCTGCGAATAGAGTTGATGAATGAGAACACGAAAGCATTTCATCACCTCAAACTTCTCAAACTTCGGTTTTGGAGAGGTCAACGCCGAACGTATTAGTTCACCTCCGTCCAATTGATGTTCAGTCCGATACTGAAGTTGCTTGTCCTCGCCCCTGTCTTTGCCATCGCCTTGGATATGTCCTACCAAGGTACCAAATCTCAGAGTAACCCAAGCATACTTATATGCTCTCTCTGTATAACTGTTCAAGTACAAAGCAAAAAAAGTCGGACAAGTCTCTTTCATACCATCGTTCATCCAACACAACTTGTCTTGTCTTACATAGACTGGAACGCAGTCTTGGCCAGCGTAGTCTCCCACTGCTTGATCCTCTCAGCAGCTTCAGCCTTACTTCTCTCCTCACCCCGAATCTTGTCTCCAAGCTCAGTAAGTCGAAATTCAGATTCCTTCTCCGCCATCTCCGCAGTTTCAAGGGCTCCCTTGGCCGCTTCAAGTTGCATCTCCAATTCAGAAACCTTGCATCTCAGCTCGTATGTGTTCCTGCTGTGCTTTTTGCTGAGTTCGTCTCGAGCCTGCTTGAGCTCAGCAATCGCCTCATCATTAGTCTTTGCGCTGGCTCGCTCAGCCTTTACGCAGGCTTCGAGCTTCCGTCGTTGGTTGAGAAGAGCGGCGAAGGTCACTTCAAGAGATTGGGCGAGGGTGAGAGGGTCTTCGGGGTCGCATGAGGGTGCGATGGTCTCTGATGCTCGTGTGTTGTCTGTAGGTGCAGTGTTTGCAGATTCACTGATCGCTTCTTCGTCGTATGTAGGGCATCCGAATCCATGTTCATCGAGTGGGGGTCTGAGGGAACTCTCGGATGACGAAATGAGTGCGGTCTGCTCTGATTGCTCTGGAGTCGGGCGAGGAGAGGGCATTTCAAGGTCCTGCTTCGCGCTGGTTGGTTCCGCGTGGGACGAAGACCGTGACGGACTGGAGTTGGAAGAAAGAGCTTGAAGATTGGGATCAATGGGGATCGCCTGATCGTGTGGTGTCACGGTGAGAATCGTCTCCCCCTCCAAGCCAGCGACTTGGGCGGAGGTCAAGTCTTTGATAACCATGTTTTCATCTGTGTCGGCGGATCCGATCATCTTGACGAATTCCATACGGGCTGTTGCGATGTCAACGTATCGAGGGACCCTCTGCTTAGCCATGAGACATTTCAGAAAAACAAGGGAATAGATCCCGCCGCTAGGACTGTCTATGTGAACAGGGCCGGGCTGCAAATAATGAGTCACATAGTCTGTCGAGGCTTGGGTATCCAACTCACTTGTTTCATGAACATCATCCCTTTCATGTTGAGCTTTGGTTGCGACCTCAGCCAATCCACAAGTTCCTCCACAGGCACCTTGGTGACATGATTTGTCAAATGGTGGACCAGAGCTGCCTTGCCCACGTCGAGATGACACAGCGCCCATTGGTCCTCGTATTGGTTGTAGGCGAAGAATGCCACGTGTCGGGCTTTCAGAGCAGGATGCTGAGCGTGAATCTTGTTGGCGTCTGTGAAGGAGGAGCCGGGTGGGAAGATGTACCAATCTGCAGGGCGAGGGAATAGATTCGCACACCGCGCCATGTCGTGGCTATCCAGCCCATCACCGTTCCGTAGGGCCTCGATAGTAGCGCTCACAGGTTTGACTACACCGGTGTTCTGAGGCTGTCTACTCGTGGACTCTGTGACTTGGAGGGCCGATGTTTCGGCGATGTTTATTGACTCTGCGAGAGGCTCAGGTGTCGGCTCGGCGTCCTCTCTGTCAATTGGTGCTTGCTCATCTTGGCTGCTGAGCACCTCTGGTTTTTGAGTCTCAGAAGGAGTCTTCGGCACCAGATTCTCAAAGTCGATCTTGTCAAAGATTCGCTGGTGAATTCTTCCGACCGGGTCTTGACGGACGAGCTGGATCATCAGACCTCCCTCATTCCACAGCTCGGCCGGGTCGCGGTTGGCATCCTCAAAAGCCTTGATGACCTTTCGCATGCCTGCCTTGTTGGCGCGGAGCATTTTACCGGCGGGCGCGTACTCGGGGGGCCACCAGCCAGGACATCCTTCATCGGGCTTGTTTGATCTGCGTGTTTTCTTCTCTTCGGGACTCAGAGGTGGTGTAGCCGACAGCTTTGGCTGCTTTGCGGGACGGCTGGGGGAAGGCGAGCGGCTTGCCTCAGCCTGTGGCCGCTTTCGAGCTTTGCCAGACCTTTTAGAAGGCATCGTATGGCCAGGCAGGTCCTGCGCGTTCGTCAGTTGAGTTACTCGACCCCTACTTTACCTTGATTGCGCAGGCACTACTCTTAGCCGCAAGAAACAGACAGCGCTTCAGAGATGGCTCAAGGCATTTGACACTTGCGGAGTAGATGGCATAGAAGCGTTGGAAAGAGGCGCGGATATATACAGGTCGTTCGGAGTGAACTGACGATATTATTCTTGAGATGGACTACTGTAAGAAATGGGTGTTGTTGGGGAAACAAAAAGTAACCAAACGACCGACTCTCTATTACAGAGCACTTCTGATGGATGTCAGTGGATTCCTCAGGCCAAGCAAGGTGGGAAGAGCCAATCATTTGAGTTTCATTTTTGTGTAATCATATGAATATGACAGACTTGGCCATCATGCATGAGGAGTTGAGGACGTACTTGGTGATGTTGAAATAGACGCTCCTGGTGATCAGAGAGCTGAGTCGTTGACTAACGACTTGTCTTTTCAAGTGTGTCAGTGATCGGGAATAAATGGAAGAAGGTGTCGTGCGAGTACAGTGGCCCGCTATCCGTTCAGCATTGATCCATTCTACACATCTTTTACACCACCACGCCCAAGCAACACCTCATTCCTCATTCGTGGTAAGAATGTCACGTCAACGTTACAAACCCCACTCCGACACCCGTAGTCGCATCAGTGGTAGGCTGACGGATTTATGGTGAGAAGTAGAAAAAGGATGTTGCCACAGGCGACAGTACCGCAACCAAGTCGCCTACAGCAATTTGCAAAAGAAGGCTTCCAAGATGTCAGCAGACATTGAATGCCTTATTTGTCGTCTAGCCACCAATCGATTCATTAACCTAAACCTGAGTACAGACAATTGCCCCAAAAAAACAACAAAGGGGGCAATGTAACATGTTACTACACTAATAACATTCACCATAGTTACCTTGTTCCGCAAAACCTCTTTACATGACTTCGAAGATTCGAGAAACGGTATGCTTCAGTGGATGAACGAGCCTTTCAGTGGCTGAACTGATACTGGCATGGGCTGTGACGAATGTTGAAAGTAGGTGCGGTACTAGTCCTTCAGGCAGCTTTCAAGGCCTCATCATCTGATAAGTCCCCTTCTGTCTACAATGGCAACGTGTCTCAATCTTTTGCAAGAGCTCCATCAGATACGCCATTCTATTATTCATATCACCCAGCGTGGCCGCACAATGCGAAGCTGCATATCGCCAGAGACTGCATAATGCATTCCTCGCCAGGCGAGTCTCAAGCACCGCGGCTTACTGAGATAACTAACGCTCAGTCTGGTAAATCTGGGTAACTTATTGAGTTGAGAGAGTTTTCAGATTCACTATCCATCGGTCGCTTCTCTGGGTCATGTTGCCCTGGTTTGGCAAGATTGGTCATGTTCGGCACCTAGTGAGAAGACATTGTTTTGAGCCACAAGTTTTGTTCATTGAACAAATAATTGCACAAAGGGCGCAAACAGAGGAAGATGTCTTTGTCACAGTGTCGCACTATATAAGCCGCATTGTTCTTCCCCCCGACCATCCTCAATTACTTTTCTTTTGTTTCCGCCCACCTTTCCGTACCATTACTCACTCTCATCAGATCTACCGCAATGTTCATATTGCGCGTCGAAAGGAACTGGCGTCTTATTGCGCGTCAGATGCAGCGTCTCCTCAAGCAGATGAAGGATATGGCCGAAGGGCAAAACGCAGACTTCCACGACATCCTCGAAGGCTTGGGCATCAACCTGGATTTTATCATTGATTTGGGTATTCTTGCTCCATTGTCTGATACCACGGAGGGCGAATTGCGCTGGCCAAAAGAATGGGTTGAACCCAAAGGCACATTCGACGCTAACTTGGACATGCTCAAAAGCTGGGTCCTTGACTGTCACTCAAGGCAGGACGAAAAGGAGGAGGACGATACTCCACGCCTGGTCAAGGGCCAAGGTTGTTTGTTTACGCCACCTCGTCTGACTGAGAGACAGAAACGAGAAATCTTTAGACCGAAATGATGTTGAATCGATCTTGTCAACTTTGATCCCGACACCGTCAACCGATTACGACAGATCGGCGTGGATTATGCATGAAGGCTGTTTGTGGCCCTGGCTTAGCCTGGTTGCGCATAAGGCATCCCCATCCTATACTACATCCCATCAAGAGCTGGCACCTCGTCGGATCATCGTGGGTGAGAGACCGGCTTCCGCCCTCATGTCAGTGTCCAATCACCGAGAAGTACTGTCCAGGTCATCCAACTACTGGACAAGGTATGGAGAGGCCTTCGGTCATAGATACCTACTCCCAAGCTACCCGAGACGATGGAGGACTTGTTGCAAACATGAGACCTGTGAAAGTTGATATACTTACTTAGTTAGACCTGTTGATTGCAACTGTATACTTATTGCTGTACATTTCTAACAAACCCTGAATGATGCGGCCTTCAAGGGCTATCGGTCTTTCGTTTCTTTCGAGTAAAAGCCGCCTCTTTTCCAATCCCCTTAAACATATGTGCTATGTGGGACGTTAAATATCGAACCCCATTTTTGTACTTCCTCTGACGCAGTAGATGACCTCGATATTCTTGACTTTTTGCAGGTATTGATCGCTAGGGATCACGGATGGCGGAATATGCGGGACTGTTCAGCAAGGAGCAGAGGAAGAACATCATCGAGGCCTTTAACGCTGCTCTCGACGCAACGGGTTTCCAGCCAGAACAGACTTGGGGCGAGCGCATCGAAGACCGAGGCAGCCAGATCACTTTTTCTGCACCCGGCCAGCAAGCACCTCCGTCGGCAAACGAGGTTTAGGACCCTGACTTTGAGAAGCGAAAGATTATCCAAGCAGATTTGTACAAGCGCCTCCCACACTTGCCGATCAACATGGGCGGAGCGACTTCAATCGACATCACGCAGAAGGGCGTCGACAAGGGCTACGGGCTGAAGAAGCTCTCACCGGCGAGCGAGGTTCCCCTGGAGCAGATCATGTTTATCGGAGATGCCATCTTTCCGGGTGGAGATGATTACCCTGCTAAGGAGTTGGGACTGCACACGGTGCGAGTGAAGAACCCAGATGGGACGCTGGCTGCTATTACGGGCATCGTTGCGTGTTTGAGCGAGACTGGGCCTTTGCATTGACATCATAAGCCTATGACAGGCGATTCTCGATTGCAAGGGCAGGTAATCGCTTGTTACTTTTGGAGGATGAAAGAGAAAACGTCGTTCACGTTGGGAGGGCAGCAGAGAGGATGACAATAGTAAACGGATCGCGCAAATCATGATCAATATCACCACAGTTGATGTAAACCGTTCACTCTTCGTACCCAATCTGAAACTCGTTATTAAATGCGTCTATTCACGTGAGCGACATGGCATGCAAGCTTTTCAATCTGTCTGAATGAGCTCGTGCATCCTGATGCCTCGACAGCCAGGGTCTCTCAAACAAATTTCTGTCCGCCGCAGCACTACGAGCCTCACGAATTAACCATGTTTGGGAAGCTTAGCGATGTCACGCAAGTGTGACCTTTAAAATGGTGCAATTTCGTACCACTAGTGTAGCCAAATCTTTATTCAGCTGCCACTGAATTCTCGGACTCCGTTTCTCTCAACCATATCCGACGGACCGCGGATCTGTAGCTTTAGAGAGTCAGCATGACGATCGATACAGACGGTTGTCGAAGAATCAGGGTATTGAAAGTCTCAGCTTGTGTAACGGAAACAGCTTGAATCATATATGATCATAGCCATGGAAGTATTTATTTCGATCTCATCATTGACGGTGGGGGGACCTATGAATTGACAAAAAGGCTTACCTTTCAAAACTAGAATAAGTGTTCCAAGGTTCACAGAGACTCTGGCCTGATAGCTTGTGCTTTTCTTGCCAAATACTTCAGCTCTCAGGAATGGGTGCATCAATCGCGAACCTCCCACGACCCCGAGGCCAACTGGCCTTGAATATACGGGCAAACACGGGAATGAAGAGAGAAAAAAGAAGGAAGTCAAGAATTATCTGCGACATCTTCTCCACTTCAACGTGGGATTCGTGCCCAATATTTTTCAAGGGGGCCCTGCTCGGAAGAGCATTGATCCATGCGCAGCCAAGATGATATCGAAGTCATGCGTCTAGAAGTAGGATTATCACGTCTTGGGCGCGTTCACCGCGAACGATCTTTCAAGGAAGTAGTTCGAGTTCATAATCTCACTAGCTATCCAAGATCAAGATACAAAACTCATTGAAAACGTCGGCTCAGATGTCGACTTTGTCAATGTCGTACACCATCTGCTGCGTCTCCGAACCCCAGTGATCCATGCCGAACGCCCAAGCACCTTGCATAAACAGCCAAAGTCCTGTCTCCTTCACCCATAAGCCCCATGGTCCTGTTTTCCTTCTCATCTTGGCATTTCCCGAAGCTCTGCTCGCAATATCCTCAACTCTTGGTCTCCGGATATCATCAAACTGCTTGAAAGTATCCGCAAGAGACAGTTGCTTCTGAAGAAGACGAGCAAGGAGAAACGCATCTTCGAATGCCATCGACACTCCTTGGCCTGCATGAGGTGGCATAGCATGTGCTGCATCACCGAGAAGGAGAGTTCTCCCTTTGTACCATCTTCCTCTCGTGGGTAGCTTGTAAATCGGGTAGAACTTTACAGCTGTTGTATTGCCAATGAGCTCTCGCAGGTTATCGCCCCACTCTCCACCCGCATCTTTAAGGGCTCTGCGAAGTTGAGTCTTGAACCCCTCCACTTCCTCCCGTCGACGAAGCTCCCATCCATTGCGAGCGTCCTCAGAGTCGGGCAGAGGCACTTCTTTGGACAAGAACCACAAGATCTCGTCGTCGGAAGCAGTGCATGTCATGACGCCAAACATACCCTCTTGAGTCATTGTGACATTCATGCCTCTCATTTCTTGTTGAGCTGCCTCAGAAACACAACAAGCTGAGACCAGAGCGCCGAGGCCTGACATCCCCGTGTATACAGGGGCCTGATCTGGATCGACATACGAGCGTCGTACAGCAGAGTGAATCCCGTCGCACCCAAGGAGAAAATCTGCCGTATCACTAGTACCATCGGAGAAGGTCGCGGTGACTGAACCACCCGACTCTGTAATGGAGATGAGTGATTTGCTGTAGTGCAACGCAATCCCAGCTTCCGCAACCGCTCCCAACAAGGTGTCGAGTAGATCAGTTCGCTTTATTCTCATGTACCCATAACCAGTCTGTTCTTTTGCTGCAGCAACCATGTCTCTTCGCCCTAGAACCCCTCCTTTTATAGAGTGGATGGTCATATCGGAGTGACTGCTTCCGCGCTCCTTGAGCTCTGAGTAAACTCCCAAGCGATCAAGAAGGCGCAGACCATTTGGCATGATGCCGATGGCGCTTCCCAACGTGGAGGGTGCTGGTCGAAGCTCATAGATCGTGCAATCCACGTTCACTTGCTGCTGTAGGCGTAGAGCGGTTGTGAGACCCGCGGGGCCTCCGCCGATGATGATGGCCTGCGGACATGTTAGACTTGTTGGCATCTGTAGTTCGGAAACTTGCCTTTGTTTGCTTCATTTTTTCGGTGTAATATTGATGACTGTATCTGAATTGTTCTTGTCTTGTTCTTTGCAAATTGGAATTGCCTTTTATAACTACTTCAAGTGCCGGAGATCAGGTGCGGACGTCCGCGGTCGAGCATTTCCCTTTTCGGCCATCACTGGAAGGCTGTGTCCAGACCGGACTAATCGGACATTAACTTCAACCCTAATTGAGACAGCTGCATCAAGCTCAGGAATCTGTAACAGATGATCATTTGTAATGACACAGATCTCAAGCTTCAGACATATGTAGGGCGCCAACGTCAAACAATGGCGTGAGACTGCGGAGCTTAAATGCTAAAGTCTCCACGCCCCCTCGAAAGCGTCATGACAGATTTTGAATAGTGCTAGGCAAGTATCCAATATATCTCTTGTCTCCTAAAGCACAAGCAGTATGGTAGTTTAATGCTACAATCCGCCCCTCACCATGCTTCGAACCTCTTAACTGAAGTTGCTAGGATTCCAGTCGAGATCTTGCAGGAGAGATGTCCATTGAAACTCTTCAAGGTCAGGGACAGCAGCTAAAAAGTCAGACCAGAGCTGGTGAGAATGCTCGTCCCCGAATCCGTCTTCCTGCATGCCCACAGTAATCTCATCCATGTCTGTGAAAGCACTTTCAGGAACCGAGTCCAAGTTCGCGCTCGATGTTGCAGCCGGCAAAGCTGATGCCATCGCATTCGCGCGCTGCTTCTGCAAAGTCCCCATGACCTGTTCCATATTCTTCTCGATACCTCTGATCAAGCTCTCCGCGTTCTTCCTCGATTTGTTCAGCATCTCATAAGCGCCCTTGACCTTCTCTTTCAGGGCTTCCGCGCCAGGAGCATCAGGGTTGTGAGACAGGTCCACTGCCAACGCCACAGCAGCTGAGGTGACGTGCAAGAAGATGACCCAATACCTCTCGGGTCTAAAGTGAAGCTTGGCAACCGGGTCGTCCATCATGCGTCTCAGTTCCAGGATCTTGTATGCTGATGAGAGTATCGTGGTTCGAGAGTAGGAATATCGGGGATCTGAGTACGCTGCGAGGTAATAAGGACGATGAAGTCGACAAATGCGTGCGTGTATGCCGAGGTGGAGACTAATTCGCTGCGAGTAGATGAACGGCCTCGATTCGCAAATGTCTTTGGACTTCTGCATACTTCCCGGATCAAGCTTGCAGAACTCGGGAAGGCCGTTGACAAAATCCTGCAGTTTTCTATCAAGCTGGAGAATAACTTCGTAGTCTTCTTCAGGGGCGTCGTGGGCCAGAGGTACGATCGTATCGATGATCTCGCGCGACATTTCCGCCGTCCTGAGACGCAGAAAGAAGAATGTCATGTCTGTTGGGACGGAGATAGGTAAGTTGGGGATGTCGCCTGAAACTGTGAGAGCAATATCATCGACGTTGCGCGGTTGCTTGACTCTCATCAGCCTCGGGATGAATGTGTAGATACCCTCCTGAGAGCTCCCGGAGAACGAAGTCAACCTGATGAAGCGTTAGCTAGATTGGCCGCTGGTGATAAAAAAGGATGAGTCACCAGTCAGAAGCAACCAAGTTCCACCATACACGTCTCTGAACCTCCAAGTCAATGTTGTTGGCCGGGCTCATGTCTCGCTCTTTCTGCGCTGCCGGGCTGTCTAAACGATGAATCATCATTTCGCGGCACATATTGTAGCACCGGCTTCTAAGATCCAATGCCTTGATCGGGACGACATCATCGGAGTTGATGGCCACGTGTGCAAGCGTACATATCGCTGATACAGCAGTGACCGAGGGCGGTAGTGGCTTGTCATTGTCTTCAGCGATTGACAGAGCAGAGTGGAAATAACAGTCAAAGGCCGAAAAGGCGTTGGCTTTTGTTGCTTCAAGCCTATGAAGAAGCTCATCTGTCCAGGCCAATGCCGCACCAGCAAAGATACTGAAAAGCATGAGCAACTCGTCAAACTTTGGAGCTTCTGTGCCAGGGCCCACGCAGCTATGAATAAGTGATCTAGTCGATGGGACGTGCAAGATACCGAATGTGGGCTGGATAGTAGCAATAAAGTGTTCGCAGAGCAGACGTGCTTCATGGGCAGGCGGAAGATTCGACGTCAAATGGCTCAATCGCGTGTTTACAGAAGCAGTCTTGCTGTTTGAGAGAGCTTCAGTGTGGCATTTGAACGGCTTGCGGCCTTTATGTTATGATCAGCTCCGAATGGATCGGCATAGCAGGGTTCAAGCTTGAGGCTCGTACCGGAGGAAGTTGAACCTGGTTGCGGAAGCTGCGATACTTGAGCCCCATTTGGGAAGACAGCTTTCTCAAGTTCCGCCAGCCTGTCGAGCATCTCCTTGTTTCTGGTCCCATTAGCTTGACAAGTGATTGTACACCAGGAACAGGTCGACTGACAGATCCAACTGTCCCAGTGGAGAGAAGGCCGAGGTGCTTCCGTTTGGGTTGACTAAAGCATCACCGAGGTTCCGTTCTGATAATACCTCACTCTCCAAAGAGTTAGTTGCTCCGGTGCCATTCTCATAAACGCATGTGAGTCGCCGCTGGGTACAGCTCGAACAAGGCTGATTGCGATCACAGCGCCGCTTCTTCTCGCGACAGGGGCGGCACGAAACTGGCAGCCTAGATGCCCTGTAAGTCGACATGATAGGCGCTCCGGAGTAATTACGCTTCATTGTGCGAAACATGCGCGTGCCGGCATCGGCATCGGATATTGATCAATTGACAAGGTCAGATTGAGGAAGCGGAGATGCTGGGTCGAAGCCGCGGGCCCGCGGAGGAGAGCTTACAAATACGGTTAGCACGAACAGCAGCTTCACGTGATTCTTGCATCCGCAAGCTACCCTGAGCTTATCACCATGAGCAGATATTTATACACCGAAAAGCCTGCAGCAGCGCGTGACTGCAGATGAATTATGATACTATTGTAAAGCTATACTCATGTTAAAATTTCCAAATCCATTCCTGAGACCTTCATCATTGAACCCTGGGTCATTTGTTTCGATTCACTCTCGCTAGAATTGTCGCTCTGGTCGCCAGCGGTTGAGCGACTTTCTTGATTCGTCCTTTCTGTTGCCATTGTGGATATTTGAGAGCTGGTTTATTATTAGTGCGATTAACAAATTGGCTTGGTACTTAGACTATTGAGGTTAGGAAAACTTAGAAATTACTCTGTTCTGTCTTGACGAGTTGATATGATATCTGGGTGGCGATGGAAAAGTGGCAACATGAACGATATCAATGGCCCCGTCTCCAAGCAAGGACAGGTTTCATCTACCACGTGACCATGATGTCGTTGAGTATCATCCTATCGAACCGATTGGTGCCAAAACTGTTGCAAGATTTCTGTGAAAGATTCAGTCGCATTGTAGAATAGCTTGGAACAGAAGAAGCTTGAGGAAGCGTTCATGTCTAGAGCACGACAATCCCTGTCCCTAACTCGTGCAATGACCAAAACCGGTCAAAGCCACCAGCTCCAGGACCTCCCTTCGCAAGAGGATGGAACTCAAAAGACCCAACAAAGATGCCCGAATCCAAGTACTTCTTTGCCCATTCCCTCGCATGCTCTGAAGTAACATGCGCCGCATACGCGTCTCGATCAGTGAGCCTTTAGCATCGAAGTCAGCTACAGTCGCGCTTCTTACATGTGAAGGACTTACTTCTCGATGCAGACGAAGCCGTCTTTGTCCTCAGTCTTATAGAACCTGTAGATCCTGGCTCCTGGATCCTTCAAGGTCGCTTCGGCAACTTCGGCCAGCTATAGGATTCACCAATGTCACCTCATAGAGAGGCATGACTCGGCCCTCAAGCTGGATTCATATCCCGCATAAGTTCAGAGACATCAGAAGTTGAGCAATATGAATATGTAACGTCGCTCGCTCTCGACTAATATCGGTTATCTTAAACTGTATACAAAATTATACAGACGAGCCAGTCTATGTTCGCCATAACCAGTGGCCATTATTCAGCTGGCCAACGCTCCTGCATGACTTCATATGCCCCATCAAAATTCCTACAATGATTTCACCAAGTGTATTTCTCCTCTTCCGTCGCTTCAGTCAACGTCAAGTCCAAGTCTCGCTGATCTCCCTTCCAGACGTTAGGCTCACTCGTCATTTCGACTTCTTTCCCGCGCGTAGGCTCATTCTGTGAGCTCAGTCTTTGGAATTCACCCGCCAAGGCTTCCATGCCGATGTCGTCCATGCTCTCGCTCCTTGAGTCGAGATTGATTGGGTAAAGACTGCTATATGTGCCCTCTTGGTTGAGTGCCCGTGTTGTGGCTCTGATGTCCTCAATCATGCTGTTGTTTGTCCATCCTTCACGTCTAAAGGATCCGTTCTGCCAACCAATCGCCATCAAGCCTTCTGTAACACCTCGGAGGCCCTTGCACCAAGATGCTATCGACAGGCACCCACGCGCCGCCAGAATGAAGTAAAACTGAGCGTCGGATGTACCGGGATTTCGAAAGACCTCGTTGATGAGGGTGAGAAGTCCTGGGGTGATGAACATGGTAAGGTTCGTCGACTCGAATCGTTTTCTGTATAGATATACAAGCCGTTTGAGTTGATGGACGGATGCTTCGTGGGTGGCAGTGGCGAGTTCGCTTCGCCCACCGTCTTCATAACTTCTGCGGTCGAGGAATGGGCGCCACATGTCTATTACTGCCGTCTGGTACCAAATACTGCGACGATCAGTTGACAGCCTCTAGGTGAATTCTACTCGACTCACTGTAGTACCAGAACATGGTGGGGGCAGTTTTCGCTCCTCTGTACGTCTTCTGGAAGGGTACTGGCCCAGTCAAGTAACAGTTGACACATCCGATGTGCGTGTGACATGGGTAACCGACTAAAGTGGTTGTAACCTTCATGAAATGCTTGATGTATGATAATCCAGAATTTGGATATCCATGTAAACGTGCTCCCCATATGATCATTCAGGGGCGGCCCGGACACATCTCCTGGTATAGGTAAAGATGGCGGATGTCGTATTCGATGTTTTGCTCGGAAATAGATACAGTGGAGACTACATCGAATCAGTATGAGTTTCTGGATGGTCGGGTACTGATATCTACCTGTGCCAGCCAAAGGCACCCCAAGCGGCAAACGATGCTGCTGTCCTTGTTTCGCCGTCATGGTTGAAATCAGGTACTGAGGTTCCATCATCGCTGAACAGACCAAGCCCACGACCTATTTGGACACTAGCGTCGAGATAGAAGAGACCAACCTTGTCTTGGCCATGTTGATTACAAGTAAGGACAAGAAGCATTGCTGATGATAACGTAGTAATGGCAGTATGATCTGTCAAATCCTTCCATCGTCTCGTGCCCTCTCTCAAGAATGCAAGAGAGAAAGTCTGAGCTCGTGGCTCAAACTGAGAGTAGGAAGCCTACCCGTGTCAGCAAGTGTCTCGTCAAGGGCAAGGGGGGCAGCTTACGCAGGCCCAGGCAAGAAGTGAGCTGACGAGAAGTTGTGAACAGAAGCGTCCTCCGCCTGCCACAAAGTCTCGAACAAATAAATCGGCGTCGAAAAATGATAGTACAGGATGTTCGTTAACTAGGTAGAAAGAAATAGCTTGCGCAGCCAGGTTTTCGGGTATCGGTATTGAGGTCCACTGCCATATTTGGAGAGACTCTAGCCGAGGGTCAACGCCAGTATCTCCAGCGGTGTCGCTTGGCGTCGAGAAGGATTCAGAAGTCGTCGGTGTTTCTGATCTTTGGCCGAAGTCTACTGGTGTGAATGGTGCCAAGGGTGCTGCCGTCGCTTGTTGATTCGAAGATGTCAGGGCTCGCTTGTTAACTGCCAGTAGACCAAGATCTACATCCTTGATGTCAAGAGTCTCCAGTACAGGGAATACACCAGCAAATCTCATGTTCAGGTCCAGCTCTATTGTTGAATCGGCTGAAGTTCCCACGAGACTGGTGGCTAGGGGGTCGGTTGGTGAGGGTGGCTTTATGATGCCTGAGTCAAGGACTTGCAAGAATTCTGATACAGAACCGCTGTTGCGCAATCTCTCTAGCAGATACTGAGCGTATCCATCGGGGGCAGTCCTCAGGAGCTCCAGTGCCTGAAAGAGATCTCTAGAGCCCTTTCTTAGCTCTGTCATCTTCTCCTGAGAAACCTCGGCACGATATACACAGTGCTGTCTTCGACTCGCGCAGGCCGAACATGTTGGCTTACGACCATCACACTAGAAATCATAGAATCTGTTACTCATACGACACGAACACGATCTGATATAGCAGGACAAACCTTTGATTTCCGGACGCGGCAGTTGTTGCACGCGACTGATGTTAAGGCTGCCCTGGGTATGTCGGAGACATCGAGGGGCGCGTATTGAGGCTCATGTTCTGATTTTTGGAATCTTCTGGGGAGCAACTGTCGATTAGACTTTTGATGTTCTTGTGCTCGTGTAGGTTTATTTGAGCTGCTCATGAGAATTTTGGATATCAAAACAGAAACGAGTGTAGATTCAAAGGGTTTAGTTGTTCTTGAGAATTTGCCTCCAAAGGGGTGAGAGAGGAACGAGATTTTGCTGAGGTCACCTGACAGTCCCAAAGGAGAAATGATAAGCACTTATTGAGAGTGAGTGAGATGAGATGCAGCAGAATGATCGTGTTGTTTCGAGTAGACTTGAGCTGAAAGGTTGATACAAGCAGTGTCTGTGTCGCATGTCGGCTGTTGATTTCTCGGCTGGGCTGGGCTGTTGTGTCGCCGGAACGAGGTAGATTATGCGTGACCGACTGACTCCATCCATTCCGTCTTTGAGAGAGGGACCCCGCTTCGCATTTCCTCCAGCGATGTCTGATTGGAGGAATCGCGATAGTTCGGGCTATAGTCATATGATAAGCCTGTTAGTGCATAATTCTGGGTTGGCCATTAATGATTGCTACTGGCAAATGCCTGTTTTTGCCAGAGTCGTTGATGATAATCTGACGTTACATCAATCTTTGTTAGAACTCTATCGTTTTCGTGATTGCTACAGATCTCGGTACAAGTTGCTGAAGTCGAGTTGAGATGGCATCAGATCAAAAGCTGGACGGGGGATACTAACCGAAACGTGGAGTAACTAGCCGCTTCAGGTCGATTCTTGTCACTCCACAAGCAGCTTCAAGACTTCCCCGATTGGACACTGCACGATTGACTGGTCTGATCATTTACCGCATCTCACATTTCCCAGCGAATTGTGGAATCCCATAGCGGTGTCAATAAATTCGACTCAAGACTTACCGAAATTCTATTTCTACGACTTACCTCTTAGCTACCCGACAGCTCCAACCCCAGATTGGCCTGATTAGATACATGAACAAGACTCCAGTCTAGCCTCAAAGCTGTGCGCTAGGATCGAACAAAGGAAGGATTCCGTTCTCCCGTATGAAGACCTTGTTGATATGCCGATTCTTTTCCTCCTCGGTCTTGGGTCTCCTGCTCTTGTTCTTCTTTTTCGACGAGTTCCCAGAGTCACTGCCCAAAGGAATGTACGGCCAGATCTCCTCCGATGGGAGACCCTGGGTCTGAGAGTTCTCGGCGAGGTACTCACGGTGTGACCCTCCTCGGTGGCTCGAGCCACCGTGCC